>JBBGZY010003399.1:0-126999 GCA_037952925.1 Lithobates clamitans | reverse complement strand
AGAACAACGCCGGCGAGGGACCCAAAAAGAGGAGGATTGAGGGCTGCTCTGCAACCTTTGCACAGAACAGGTAAGTATAACATGCTTAATATTTGAAAAAAAAAATAAAAATGTGAAGCTTTAGAATCACTTTAACATTCCTTCAGGACATCTGCACATGTGCGGGATTCCCTGCGCTTCATCATGGAAGTCCGGGACCTCTGGCTTGTCCGCCCATGTGCATAAAACTCACAGATGTGCTGCAGGGCTCTGAATGTCCCAAAGGTCACATCACTTCAGAGTCCCTCTTCAAATCAAAAGCCCTCTTTCACATCAGAAGCCCCCCCCCCCCCATCACTTCAGAGCCCCCTTCCCTTACATATCAGAGTTCCCCCTTCACAAAGGCCCCCATCAGAGTCTCTCCTTACATCAGGATCCACATCAGAGCCCTCCCTGATATCACAGCCCCCCTTATAACAGGGTCCCCATCATAGTCCCTCTTCACATCAGAGTCTTCCCTTACATCAGACCTCTCTTATATCAGAATCCTAATCACAGTCTCTTCTTACATCAAAGTCCTCCCTCACATCAGGGTCCCTATCAGAGACCCTCATAAAATCAGAATCCCCCCTTACAATAAGGTCCCCATCTGATCTGATGGATAACTAATCTAAATCCTCAGTCTGTGCACTGGGTCTGAGGATATGCATAACCACCTCACAACTTTTTGAGAAGGGAACAAAGGACACCTATTAGCAAAAGTATGTAGGTATAGGACACACCCTCTGCCACACCCCCTTAAACGAGAATTATACAAAAATGTTTTTTTTTTTTTTTACCACTACTATTTCTTTATATTGGCTTTTTAAATCTACAAATGCAACAACTTAGAAATTGGATGAAAGGTTTAGCCCTGGGAAACACTTTTTGAAAGATAAATAGTGCATTTTATATACAACTACGGTATATAGATCAGAGGGACAAATGAGGAGGGAAGAGGGACAGAGGGACTTTGTTCCAAATCGGTGACAGCCCCTCGAAATCAGGGACAGTTGGGAGCTATGGATATGCCGATGGCCCTAGCTGCGGGCCGCATTAAATCTCATAGTGGCCGTAGATTGGAGACTCCTAATTTAGAGGGTCAAGGTCACCTTTTAATTCACAGTTCAGTTTTGCAGATATGGGAGGGTTCACTGATCATGGAACCTGCATTGTGTGTAATAGCTAGTTTGTTGCCCTGAGCCTACAAGTGCCCCAACTTTCCTTCCAGGAAAGAAGTAAATAGCTTTTCACCCTGAGTGTTTATTGCTGTATTGTATGTTCTTTTTCATGGATTTTCCTTCAACTGTATTTCCTCCTTCCTCATTATATCGGTTTCAGTAGAATTAAGCACCCTTCTATCAGTATCATGCCGGTTCTATGAGGAGCAATGATCAGCCGTCCGGAGGGAGGAAGCAGCACAATGGAGGCTGTGATTAAGTTCCTGGAACCTCTGAATACATTGAACAGAGGGCTGAGTGTTTCCATTTTATTCATTTATTGAGGAACACATAATTGTTGTCTCACTGACACTCCAACACATTAACATCAAAATATAAGACCGGCACTTCTGCCGTGCAGTGAGCCCCAGGTGACAAAATCCCATCAGAGTCTCTACACAGGTATTTAATGTTCTATCTCCTGGTGGAAAGGTGTCTTCTGTGTCCTGTCCTGTGTAAGCACCAGGTTCATTCCTATACAGCAGGTGCAGGAGAGGACAGGTGCCCAAAATAGGGGCCAGAGGATTGAGATGACAGCCACCAAAAACATGTACCTACACACACCCCTAGAAATTTGAAAGAGAAGCTGGGTTTTCGAAACTCAAGGTTCACTTTTAGGGGGGAGTTAAGTTCAGCCCGAACCCAAGGGAAACTCAAATGACAGCAGGCTTCCATCTCAGTCAGCTGAGGCCATGGAATTCCCTGCCTTACATAACAAAGTGGTGGAGATGCTGGAGACATCTTTGACCTAGCATGGCCACATGACCATATCGGGACCATATTAGGACATTAGGACATGACCATATTAGGACCATATTAGGACATTAGGACATGACCATATTAGGACCATATTAGGACATTAGGACATGACCATATTAGGACCATATTAGGACATTAGGACATGACCATATTGGGACAATGCCTTACATAGTGGTGGGGATGCTGGAGACATCTTTGACCTAACACGGCCACATGACCATATTAGGACCATATTAGGACATGACCATATTAGGACCATATTAGAACATTAGGACAATTTCTTACATAGTGGTGGGGATGCTGGAGACATCTTTGACCTAGCATGGCCACATGACCATATTAGGACCATATTAGGACATTAGGACATGACCATATTAGGACCATATTAGAACATTATGACATGACCATATTAGGACAATGCCTTACATAACAAAGTGGTGGAGATGCTGGAGACATCTTTGACCTAGCATGGCCACATGACCATATTAGGACCATATTAGGACATTAGGACATGACCATATTAGGACCATATTAGGACATTAGGACATGACCATATTAGGACAATGCCTTACATAACAAAGTGGTGGGGATGCTGGAGACATCTTTGACCTAGCATGGTCACATGACCATATTAGGACCAAATTAAAACATTAGGACATGACCATATTAGGACAATGCCTTACATAGTGGTGGGGATGCTGGAGACATCTTTGACCTAACACGGCCACATGACCATATTAGGACAATGTCATTGACCATGACCATTAGCCATGTGTCCATATTGTTACAAGCTAGGCTGGGAGTTCCATGGCCCCAGTTGATTGGGACGGAAGCCTGCTGTCATTTGACAGTTTTCTCTGAACTCGGTTCAACCTGAATCTCAGCTCATCCTTATTCACTTTTCACTTTAATAAAACAAGCGCTCTAAGTCAGGGGTTCTCAACCTGCATGGGACTAGGGCCTGGTATCCTTCCAAATCCTTCCATGCACCCAATGGGGAAAAATGTATACACTCATATAATCCAATTATGCAAAATATATATTTACACGGTCTTATATAGGGAGAATAATCCCCAGATCACTGGTGTTAGTGGCATTGTGGCCCCTCAGGGGAGAATAACCCCTTATTCATTGGTGTCAGTGGGAAAGTGACCACCAAGAAAAACGACTCCCCAAATCACTGGTGTCAGTGGGATGACGGCCAACAGGGCAAAATAGCTCCCCAAACCATTGGTGTCCATGGGATAGTGGCCCCCAGGATGGAGAAGCTCTCCAAATCATTTGTGGCAGCGGGATCGTGGCCACAAGATAGAATAGCCCTCCATTATTGGTATAAGTGGAATAATGGCCCCCAGAGTAGATTAGCTCTCCAAATCATTAGTGTCAGTGAGATAGTGGCCCTCAGGGTAAAGTAGCTTGTGAAATCATTGGTACCAGCGAGATAGTGGCACACAGGGAATAATAGTTCTTCAAGTCATTGGTGTCAGTGGGAAAGTGGCCACAAGATAGAATAGCCATTCCATCAGTGGTATCGGTGGAAGAGTGGCCTCCAGAGTAGAGAAGCTCTCCAAATCATTGGTGTCAGTGAGATAGTGACCTTAAGTTATTGGTCTAATTCGGGTAGTGGCCAACAAAAGAAAGCTCTCCAAATGATTGGTGTCAGTGGAATAGTGTCCGTCAGGGGAGAATATCTCTCCAAATCATTGGTGTCAATGGAATAGTGGCCCACAGGATAGAGTAGCTCCCCAAATTATTAGTGTCAGTGGGACAGGGGACCCCAGGGCAGAGTAGCTTTCCAAATCATTGGTGTCAGTAGGATAGTGGCCTACAGGGAAAAATAGCTACCTAAGTCATTGGTGTCAGGGGGATAGTGGTCGCAGGATAGAATAGCTGCTCCATAATCAATAGCAGTAAAATTGTGACCCCCAAGCGTAGAGTAGCTCCTTAAATCATTGGTGTAAATGGAATAGGGGTACCCAGGATAGAGTAGTTCTCCAAATCACTGGTATCCGTGGAATAGTGGCCTCCAGAGTATAGTAGCTCTCCAAATCATTGATGTCAGTGGAAGAGTGCCCCCCAGTGGAGAACAGCTCCCCAAATTATGGGTGTCAGTAAAATTGTGGCCCCCAGGAAAGAGTAGCTCCCCAAATTATAGGTGTCAGTGGGATAGTGGCCACCAAGGAAGAATAGCTCCCCGAGTCATTGATGTCAGTGGGATACTGACCACAAAATAGAATAGCCCCTCATTGGTATCTGAAATAATGACCATCAGGGTGGAGTAACTCTCCAAATCATTGGTTTCAGTGGCCCCCCAGGATAAAGTAATTTTCCAAATCATTGGTGTCAGTGGGATAGTGGCCAACCAGGAAAAATAGCTACCCAAGTCATTGGTGTTAGGGGGATAGTGATCACAGGATAGAATAGCTCCTCCATAATTATTAGCAATAAAATAGTGACTCCCTAGGGTAGAGTATCTTCTTAAATCATTGGTGTAAATGGAATAGTGGCCTCCAGGATAGAGTAGTCGTCCAAATCACTGGTGTCAGCGGAATAGTGGCCTCCAGAGTAGAGTAGCTCTCCAAAACACTAGTGTCAGTGGAAGAGTGGCCCACAGGAAAGAGTAGCTCCCTAAATTATGGGTGTCAGTGGGATAGTGGCCCCCAGGAAAGAGTAGCTCCCTAAATTATGGGTGTCAGTGGGATAGTGGCTAGTGAGGAAGAATAGCTCCCCAAGTCATTGGTGTCAGTGGGATACTGACCACAAAATAGAATAGCCCCTCAATCATTGGCATCTGAAATAATGGCCATCAGGGTGGGGTAACTCTCCAAATCATTGGTTTCAGTGGCCCCCAGGATAAAGTAATTTTCCAAATCATTGGTGTCAGTGGGATAGTGGCCACCAGGGACAAATAGTTCCCAAAGTAATTGATGTCAGTGGGATAGTGGCCCCAAGAGTAGAGTAGCTCTTTCAAATCATTGGTGTTAGTAGGATAGTGGCTCCCAGGGGAGAACAGGCCCTCATCTCATTGGTGTCAGTAGAAGACTGGCCCCCAGGGAAACAAGGGAGGGCCAAAAGGATTTCCTCCCTTTATAGATCTTTCTTCTCACTTCCTGTTGTGTACACCGGACAGAGGATGGTGTAGGATTATAGCCACCCTCTCTTGCTCCTCCCGAGATAGACTATGGACTATGGGATTTGTAGGGTGCAAAGAGCAGTGCACATGACCACAACTAACATGCACGGCTGACCATCAATGACCACCTCTAAGTGTAAATGGGCCTTAAAAACCGAACTTTATTTCAGGATGAAGTTTTTCTTTGTTTTTTTGTTTTTTTAACACTTGAACAATAGATGTAAAAGCCAGAGACCTGAACCTTCAGAATAATCTTGCAGGTTGGATCCGTGCATGTGGCGTCGCAGAGAGACAGAGCGCGGGGTGTGGGTACAGGGCTGGGCCGCCTCGGGCCGAGAAAAAAAAAATCATCTTTGACTTTATAGGATTTAATAAAGGATAGAAATGATTTGAAGAGCTTTATTTTCCATCCTCAGGGTATCCTTTCGCTGTGTTCAGAATCTTGGAAGGCGTTCCTGCCACGTTCCGCACAATTCCTCACCTAGAGCCGGAGATTATCAGGTTTGAAGAGCAGGAACTGGAAGAACTGGTTTGGTGGATCCTCAGCCAAGGAAATCAGTTCCACTTCACTGATGTGACAAACACGGGACGCTGCGAGGAAGACTGAGCCAGACGGAGAAGGAAATCTAAAATCTCATACAACGTACAATCATAAAAAAAAAAAAAAAAGACATAGTATTTACCGAGGGTTGGGCCGCTTCTACATCATAAAATACCTCCTGAGGCTGCAAACAATCCCAGCTCTGTGAGCAGAAATCCCGCCAGACGCCCCAGAATTAAAAAAGACGTTTAGACTCAGGAGAACCTATATGTCTTAAATAGAACTTTTGTGTGATGGGGCTTACATTGACGTCATGGAACGCGGTGGGGTGTCGGCTGTTTCCGCACTTTACATTCAGGTGGAATTCACACCTCTGCATGAGAATTTAACAATTGTGTGTTTTTATGCACTTATATTGTCATTAGGCCTTATAAAGCACATTGGCGCATTCGAAAAACACGCATTGAGATATACAGTGTGAAGCAGGTTTAGGCTTCTTTACCACAGGCAGCTGGGGGGTGGTAAAAATAGGGCCGTGGTTTTATCTGCCCCCCCCCACCACCACCAAATGCCCACTAAAAGTCAACATGCACCCGGATAGGTCGTACATTGGTGGACAGTGAAAAAGGCTCTCCTAGGCTTGGTGGACAGTGGAGAAGGCTTTTCTCGTTAGTGGAGAGGGGCTTTCTAACTTTGGTGGTCAGTGGAGAAGGCTTTGCTCGTTAGTGGAGAGGGGCCTTCTAACATTGGTGGTCAGTGGAGAAGGCTTTGCTCGTTAGCGGCGAGGGGCTTTCTAACTTTGGTGGTCAGTGGAAAAGGCTTTGCTCGTTAGCGGCGAGGGGCTTTCTAACTTTGGTCAGTGGAGATGGCTTTGCTCGTTAGTGGAGAGGGGCCTTCTAACATTGGTGGTCACTGGAGAAGGCTTTGCTCGTTAGTGGAGAGGGGCCTTCTAACATTGGTGGTCAGTGGAGAAGGCTTTGCTCGTTAGTGGAGAGGGGCCTTCTAACATTGGTGGTCAGTGGAGAAGGCTTTTCTCGTTAGTGGAGAGGGGCCTTCTACTATTGGTGGTCAGTAGAGAAGAGCCCTTGAAGATTGATAACCAATGGAGAAGAGCCCTCTAACATTATTGGTAAGTGGATAAGGGCCCACTAATATGGGAAGTCAGTGGAATAAGCTGTCCCAACTCCCAACATTTGATGGTCAATGGAGAAGGGCAATCTTACAATGGTGGTCAGTGGAGAAAGGCCTTCTAAAATTGGTGGTCAGTGGAGAAACGCCCTCTGACTTTGGTGGTCACCGGAGAACGGCCCCCTAACATTAGTGGTCCATGGAGAAGTGCCCTGTAACATTGGTGTTCAGTATCAGTAGTGAAGGGTCTTTTGACTTTGGTGGTCAGTAGGGAAGTGCCTTCTATCATTGATGGTAAATAAAGAACATTGGTGGCCAGTGGAGAAGGGCCTTCTAACTTTGGTGCTCAGTAGAGAAAGGTCCCCTGACATTGGTGGTCAGCAGAGAAGGCTCCCCTAACATTAGTGGCCCATTGAGACGTGCCGTCTAACATTGGTGTTCAGTGGAGAAGGATCTTTTGACTTTGGGGGTCAGTAGGGAAAGGCCCTCTAATGGTCAATAGAGATGGCTCTCCTAACATTGGTGGCCAGTGGAGAAGGCTCCCCTAACATTTGTGGCCAGTGGAGAAGGGCCCTTTAACATTGGTGGCCAGTGGAGAAGGGCCTTCTAACTTTGGTGGCGGGTTGTGAAGTGTCCACTAACATTGTTGGTCAGGGGAGAAGGCCCCAAACCTTGGTGGCCAGTGGAGAAGGCTTCCTTAAGATTGGTGGTCAGTGGAGAAGGCCCCTTATTATTGGTGGTCAGTGGAGAAGGCCCCTTGTTATTGGTGGTCAGTGGAGAAGGCCCCTTATTATTGGTGGCCAGTGGAGAAGGCTCCTTATTATTGGTGGTCAGTGAAGGACATTCTAATATTGGTGGTCAGTGGAGAGGGGGCCCCAAACATTGGTGGTCAGTATAGGCAGGAGATCAGGCCACCATGGCTTGCTGCTCAAAGAGCTCCTCGCAACCTCTGGATGAACCCTGGTTGAGGAAGGCTGGTGGATCACCCAATATGCTTCAGATATTGGAACATCCCTGTTGGGTGGGACGATTGAAGGATCTGACCGTTCACTTCTGTACCTGCGGATTCGGTCCAATGGATCCAATGACTGTTTAAAATAGACAGCGGTTTTGGTTCAGCAGAGAAAAGTCATCACATCCACCACAAAACTAAATAAGAAGGAAGAACGTCTTGTCATCTATTATTAATATATGAGGGTGTGGTGGAGGAGGAGAGGATTGCATTTACCGCAGAATATATAAATATTATTTGGGTGGGTGGGGGTGGGGGGTGGGGTGAGGGGTGAGGTGGGTGGGGCGCTGGAAGGGGGCGATCATAATTCTTTTACTTCTGTAAGAATGTCAAACTATAGAAACTAAAGTTATTTCTGGGAAATTCCTGAAAAAGAGGAAGTTCTCTGTAAGTTGTGTTTATCAGGCTGTGCCCGCAGTGCGGCTCACTATAAATCATGGTTATTTTCTCCCGGCTGTAAGCGCCAATCATAAATCTGACAGATGGCGACATCGGTACATAAAACCACATGTGTGATATACACTCACCGGAGACACTTTATTAGGTACACCTGTTCAATTGCTTAGTAACACAAATTGCTAATCAGCCAATCACACGGCAGCAACTCAAGACATTTGGGCATCTAGATGTGGTGAAGACGACTTGCTGAAGTTCAAACCGAGTATCAGAATGGGGGAAGTAAAGGGGATTGAAGTGACGTTGAACGTGGCATGGTTGTTGGTGGCAGACGGGCTGGTCTGAGTATTTCTGGGATTTTCACACACAACCATCTCTCGGGGATTACAGAGAATGGTGGGGAAAAGAGAAAATATCCAGTGAGTGGCAGTTGTGTGGAGGAAAATGCCTTGTTGAGGTCAGAGGAGAATGGGCAGACTGGTTCCAGATGATAGAAAGACAACAGTAACTCCAATAACCTCTCGTTACACCCAAGGTATGCAGAATACCATCTCTGAACACACAGCACATCCAACCTTGACGCAGATGGGCTACAGCAGCAGAAGACCACATCGGGTGCCGCTCCTGTCAGCTAAGAACAGGAAACTGAGGCTACAATTGACACAGGATCACCAAAATTGGACAATAGAAGATTGGAAAAACGTTGTCTGGTCTGATGAGTCTGGATTTCAGCTCCGACATTCAGATGGTGGGGTTAGAATTTGGCGCATGGATCCATCCTGCCTTGTATCACCGGTTCAGGCTGGTGGAGGGGGTGTAATGGTGGGGGGGATGGGGTATCACCGGTTCAGACTGGTGGTGGGGGTGTAATGGTGTGGGGGATGGGGTATCACCGGTTCAGGCTGGTGGTGGGGGATGGGGTATCACCGGTTCAGGCTGGTGGTGGGGGGTGTAATGGTGTGGGGGATGGGATAGCACCGGTTCAGGCTGGTGGTGGGGGTGTAATGGTGTGGGGGATGGAGTATCACCGGTTCAGGGTGGTGGTGGGGGTGTAATGGTGTGGGGGATGGAGTATCACCGGTTCAGGCTGGTGGTGGGGGTGTTGTATGGTGCGGGGGATGGGATATCACCGGTTCAGGCTGGTGGTGGGGGTGTAATGGTGTGGGGGATGGGATATCACCGGTTCAGGCTGGTGGTGGGGGTGTAATGGTGTGGGGGATGGGATATCACCGGTTCAGGCTGGTGGTGGGGGTGTAATGGTGTGGGGGATGGGATATCACCGGTTCAGGGTGGTGGAGGGGGTGTAATGGTGTGGGGGATGGAGTATCACCGGTTCAGGCTGGTGGTGGGGGTGTTGTATGGTGCGGGGGATGGGATATCACCGGTTCAGGCTGGTGGTGGGGGTGTAATGGTGTGGGGGATGGGATATCACCGGTTCAGGCTGGTGGTGGGGGTGTAATGGTGTGGGGGATGGGATATCACCGGTTCAGGCTGGTGGTGGGGGTGTAATGGTGTGGGGGATGGGATATCACCGGTTCAGGGTGGTGGAGGGGGTGTAATGGTGTGGGGGATGGAGTATCACCGGTTCAGGGTGGTGGTGGGGGTGTAATGGTGTGGGGGATGAGATATCACCGGTTCAGGCTGGTGGTGGGGGTGTTGTATTGTGCGGGGGATGGGATATCACCGGTTCAGGCTGGTGGTGGGGTGTAATGGTGTGGGGGATGGGATATCACCGGTTCAGGCTGGTGGTGGGGGTGTAATGGTGTGGGGGATGGGATATCACCAGTTCAGGCTGGTGGTGGGGGTGTAATGGTGAGGGGGATGGGATATCACCGGTTCAGGCTGGTGGTGGGGGTGTAATGGTGAGGGGGATGGGGTATCACCAGTTCAGGCTGGTGGTGGGGGTGTAATGGTGTGGGGTATGGGATATCACCGGTTCAGGCTGGTGGTGGGGGGTGTAATGGTGTGGGGGATGGGATATCACCGGTTCAGGCTGGTGGTGGGGATGTAATGGTGTGGGGGATGGAGTATCACCGGTTCAGGGTGGTGGTGGAGGTGTAATGGTGTGGGGGGATGGGATATCACCGGTTCAGACTGGTGGTGGGGGTGTAATGGTGTGGGGGATGGGGTATCACCGGTTCAGGCTAGTGGTGGGGGTGTAATGGTGTGGGGGATGGGATATCTCTGGTTCAGGCTGGTGGAGGGGGTGTAATGGTGGGGGGGATGGGGTATCACCGGTTCAGACTGGTGGTGGGGGTGTAATGGTGTGGGGGATGGGGTATCACCGGTTCAGGCTGGTGGTGGGGGATGGGGTATCACCGGTTCAGGCTGGTGGTGGGGGGTGTAATGGTGTGGGGGATGGGATAGCACCGGTTCAGGCTGGTGGTGGGGGTGTAATGGTGTGGGGGATGGAGTATCACCGGTTCAGGGTGGTGGTGGGGGTGTAATGGTGTGGGGGATGGGGTATCACTGGTTCAGGCTGGTGGTGGGGGTGTAATGGTGTGGGGGATGGGGTATCACTGGTTCAGGCTGGTGGTGGGGGTGTAATGGTGTGGGGGATGGGATATCACCGGTTCAGGCTGGTGGTGGGGGTGTAATGGTGTGGGGGATGGGATATCACCGTTTCAGGCTGGTGGTGGGGGTGTAATGGTGTGGGGGATGGGGTATCACCGGTTCAGGCTGGTGGTGGGGGTGTAATGGTGTGGGGGATGGAGTATCACCGGTTCAGGGTGGTGGTGGGGGTGTAATGGTGTGGGGGATGGAGTATCACCGGTTCAGGCTGGTGGTGGGGGTGTAATGGTGTGGGGGATGGGGTATCACCGGTTCAGGCTGGTGGTGGGGGTGTAATGGTGTGGGGGATGGGGTATCACCGGTTCAGGCTGGTGGTGGGGGGTGTAATGGTGTGGGGGATGGGGTATCACCGGTTCAGGCTGGTGGTGGGGGTGTAATGGTGTGGGGGATGGGATATCACCAGTTCAGGCTGGTGGTGGGGTGTAATGGTGTGGGGGATGGGGTATCACCGGTTCAGGCTGGTGGTGGGGGTGTAATGGTGTGGGGGATGGGATATCACCGGTTCAGGCTGGTCGTGGGGGTGTAATGGTGTGGGGGATGGGATATCACCGGTTCAGACTGGTGGTGGGGGTGTAATGGTGTGGGGGATGGGATACCTGAGTATTGTTACTGACCATGTCCATCCCTTTATGACTACAGTGTCCCCATCTTCTGATGGCTCCTTCCAGCAGGATAATGCTCCATGTCACAAAGTTCCAATCATCTCACCACTGGACAATGAGGTCCCTGTACTCCAATGGCCTCCACACTCACCACATCTCATCCAATAGAGCACCTTTGGGATGTGGTGGAACCGGAGATTGGCATCATGGATGTGCAGCCCACAAATCTGCAGCAACTATGTGATGTTATCAGGTCAATATGGAGCAAAATCTCTGAGGAACGTTTCCAACACCTTGTTGTATCTATGCCACCAAGAATGAAGGCCAAAGGGGGTCCAACCCGCTACTAGCAAGGGGGACCTAATAAAGGGGGCGGTGAGGGTATGTGGGAGTAAATATTAAGGCCAAACTCCAGAGTAACATTAAAAAAAAATAGCTGAATCCAAAGAAAAGTTGGAGTAATCCTCGCCTGACCTCCAGTACGGCTCCCTGTGATCCAGCGCCTGTCCTTTCCTGTGAGCCCCGGGTGTCAGGGCCCCGCCCACTGGATGCACATTATAAAGCTGTCCTGGGCTCGCTGGAGAATGGGGCGTGTCTCTAGGTGACGCCGTTCTCTACCGCTTTCAGGACCCGCCCATTAGATGAAGAGGACATTTTTGGGGACAAAGAAAGGCAGTGAGGGGCACTCCAGAGAAGTGGGAGGGGTTAGAATGGAGCTGGGCTTTAAGCGCCGTCTTTGTACAATATATACTGTATATGAAGTTGGGACAGAAGCCAATAAACCTGGCAGCATGTTTTCGGAGTGCGGGAGGAATCCTTTGCCAGCACAGGGTGAACATACAAACTCCATGCAGGTTGGTTGGTTGTGCCGGATGGGATTACAAACCAAGAACCCCAGTGCGGAAGTGCTAACCACGATGCCAGGGGTCTCCACCTAACTGTGGCCTGTGGGCCACATCCAGCCTGCTACAGGATTGCAGCCCCCGCTGCGAGGGTCAGGTTGGTAGGGACCCTGATGTAAGTGGGGACATTTTTTTTTTATTAAACATTTTCAATAATAGATACAGAGTAAAGGGGGGCTCTTAAGGTGGACTCTGATGTGTCGGGGATTCTGAAGTACAGTGGTCTCCTAAGGTGGACTATAATGTAAGGGGGTTTGTGATGGGGACCCTAAATTAAGGGTCTTCTAGGGAAGGGACTTCTAAAGTGGACTTTGATATGTAAGGGGAAATCTAATGGAGACCCTGAGGTATGGGGGGCACCTAAGGGGGACTCTGATGTAAGATAAGAGGGGCCTTGATGGGGACCCCAATGTAAGGGAGGAAGATGAAGGTGGGCTGATGGGGACTCTGATGCACATGGGGCCCTATGGTGGATTCCAATGTAAGAGGGGCCCTGACAGCGATACTGATGTAAGGAGGGACTCCTAAGGTGGACTCTGATGTAAAGGTGCTCTGATGTATGGGGGGGGGGTGCTCTTAAAGTGGATTCTGATGTAAAGGGGCTCTGATGTATGGGGGGGTGCTCTTAAGGTGGACTCTGATGTAAAGGGGCTCTGATGTATGGGGGTGCTCTTAAGGTGGACCCTGATGTAAAGGGGCTCTGATGTATGGGGGTGCTCTTAAGGTGGACGCTGATGTAAAGGGGCTCTGATGTATGGGGGTGCTTTTAAGGTGGACCCTGATGTAAAGGGGCTCTGATGTATGGTGGGGGTGCTCTTAAGGTGGACCCTGATGTAAAGGGTCTCTGATATATGGGGGTGCTCTTAAGGTGGACTTTGATGTAAAGGGGCTCTGATATATGGGGGGGGGGTGCTCTTAAGGTGGACTCTGATGTAAAGGGGCTCTGATATGTGGGGGGTGCTTTAAAGGTGGACCCTGATGTAAAGGGGCTCTGATATATGGGGGTGCTCTTAAGGTGGACTCTGATGTAAAGGGGCTCTGATATGTGGGGGGTGCTTTAAAGGTGGATTCTGATGTAAAGGGGCTCTGATATATGGGGGTGCTCTTAAGGTGGATTCTGATGTAAAGGGGCTCTGATGTATGGTGGGGGTGCTCTTAAGGTGGACCCTGATGTAAAGGGGCTCTGATGTATGGTGGGGGTGCTCTTAAGGTGGACTTTGATGTAAAGGGGCTCTAATGTATAATGGGGTTGCTCTTAAGGTGGACCCTGATGTAAAGGGGCTCTGATGTATGGTGGGGTGCTCTTAAGGTGGACTCTGATGTATGGTGGGGGTGCTCTTAAGGTGGATTCTGATGTAAAGGGGCTCTGATATATGGGGGGGGGTGCTTTAAAGGTGGACCTTGATGTAAAGGGGCCCTCCTAACATGAACTTTGATGTATGGGGGGCTCCTAAGGCAGACCCCGATGTAAGGAGGACTCTGCCTTACATGCTGATTCCAAAATAAGACACATTTATTATTTATTGATTTATAATACAGACACTGTGGCCCTCGTATTGAGAAGATGGGGGCCCCCGCACTGAGTGGGGGTGACTTGTTGGGTCCAGTGTAATAACAATGTATTTCTAGGTCCTTCCTGAGGGCCGCAGTGAAAGTGTCACCTTGTGTTACATTGTTTCTGTAGATAGGAAGAGTCTGTCCCCTCCCCCCACCCTGCAGACTGCTGATAAGGGCCATTGAAACCAGACTGGTTGTCACTGTGTGTATGGGGGGGACATAAAACAATCACTGATAAGAGGACAATGGCTCTCTGAGGACAATCATGGTGTTTGTTATTCTGGAGAGACTTGTAGTTTTATGGGGGGAATACACACTCCATGATCAGGTTTATTATCCTTACAAAGGGACTTTTCCTTTAATATGTTTATTCTGGTTAGACGACCCCCCCCCTCCCCCCCCAATTAACCCCACCACTCATATCCTCAGATCTATTGTGTATTCCCCCCTTTGTATATAACATGGAGTATATATTGGAGGATCATTACAAATATAATAGAGTACAATATTATCTTCTTAAAGGGGAATGTCACTTAAAAGTGACAGTTCTGCTCATCCAACAGCAGTTGTACTGGAAGCGGGCGGCAGCTCCAGGCCCGGGCAACCTAACGACACATTGCAGTCTTTCTTACAGGTTCAGGGCGTGCATCCCCTGCTGGCCTGTGCTGTGATTGGACACAGCACAGGTTTGGCAGCTGATTGGTTGTGGCCAATCACACGCAGAGTTCTACAGAACTTAGGGTTGCCACCTGTTCGGGATTCACCTGGACAGTCCGGGTTTTAGATCCTGTGTCCAGGTTTCAGTCCACCTGAAACCCGGACACATCAGTGGCAGCCTTGCAGCACCAGTCCTCCCATCCCCCTCCTCCCTCCTATCGGCTTCCAATGCTTGTTTATGGATAGGGGGGAGGGGGTAGGGGTATTGGTAGGGGGGAGGCTTTAACTTGGGTACAGAATGACCTGGAGGGAGGAGGGATTATACTGGGGGACAGACTGACCTGGTGAGGATTATACTGGGGGAGAGAGTGACCTGGTGGGGGGGGGGGGGGGGATTATACTGGGGGAGAGACTGACCTGGAGGGAGGAGGGATTATACTGGGGGAGAGACTGACCTGGAGGGAGGAGGGATTATACTGGGGGAGAGACTGACCTGGTGGGGGGAGGGATTATACTGGGGGAGAGACTGACCTGGTGGGGGGAAGGATTATACTGGGGGACAGACTGATCTGGAGGGGGGAGGGATTATACTGGGGGACAGACTGACCTGGAGGGGGCGGGATTATACTGGGGGAGAGAATTATACTGGGGGATAGACTGACCTGGTGAGGATTATACTGGGGGAGAGACTGACCTGGTGGGGGGGGAGGGATTATACTGGGGGAGAGACTGACCTGGTGGGGGGAGGGATTATACTGGGGGAGAGACTGACCTGGTGGGGGGAGGTATTATACTGGGGGAGAGACTGACCTGGAGGGATTATACTGGGGGAGAGACTGACCTGGAGGGAGGAGGGAGTATACTGGGGGAGAGACTGACCTGGAGGGAGGAGGGATTATACTGGGGGAGAGACTGACCAAGGAGGATTTTACTGGGGGGTCATACTGAGGGGACAGACTGACTTGGGGTGGGGAATTATATTGGGGGACAGACTGACCTGGTGGGGGGAGGGATTATACTTTGGAGAGACTGACCAAGGAGGTGACACAACCCTATCAGAGGGATTATACTGGGGGGGTCATACTGAGAGGACAGACTGACCAAGGAGGGATTATACTGGGGGAGAGACTGACAAAGGAGGGATTATACTGGGGTACAGACTGACCTGGAGGGGGGAGGGGTTATACTGGGGGAGAGACTGACCAAGGAGGGATTATACTGGAGGACAGGCTGACCTGGGGGGGGGGGGGATGTAATGACCTGGTTTGATTTAACTATGCTACTTAAATGGGGTGTAAACCCTCCTGTTTTTTCACTTTAATGCATCCTATGCATTAAGGTGAAAAAACAGCTGGCAGTCACCGGCCCCCCAGGCCCCCTGTATTACTTACTTGAGCCCCTTCATCTCCTCGGACGTGTTGTCCCTCTCTACACGGGGTCCCGGCTCTTGATTGGATAGATTTATAGCAGCGCAGCCATTGGCTCCTGCTGCCGTCAATCAAACCCAATGATGTGGGGGGGGATGGGCGGGGCCGAGTCTGGCATTCGTGTCTGTGGACGCAAATGCTGGACTCGGGAGCGCGCCCGCAAGGTAACCCCCTCGGGAGAGCAGTTATCTGATGCAGTGAGGAGCCGCGAGAGCCGCCAGGGGACCCCAGAAGATGATGTTCGGGGCCACTCTGTGCAAAACGAGCTCCCCAGTGGAGGCAAGTGTGACATGTTTGTTATTTTTAAAAAATAAAAAAACGATCCTTTACAATCACTTTAAGCTTCTCCCATTATTAACACAATTTGGCCACACCCACTGTTCATCACGGGACGCTAAATGCGCTGCGATACTACTCTTCTTGGGGCACCCAAAGGCGTCCCCCCCAGGTCTTTTACAATCCTATAGTGTAAACTGCACAGAAAAAAATTGCCGTGTGCCACTAAAAAGTGTTCTGGTGTGGCTTGATGAAAAGGTGGCAACGGAACTCTGTGTGCATTGGAACTGGCTGCAAAGCAGGGAGGAAAAACAGCCAGATCAGAAAGTAACATCAGCACACATTGTTAACCTCTTTGATTACCCCTGACGGTAACCCCTTCCCAGCCAGTGTCATTAGTACAGTGACAGTGTATAGTATTATCACTGATCGCTAGTGAGGTACATGTCTGATAGTGTCCCTCCCAGATAGTGTCTGTGAGAACCAGATTTCCCACCACCCTATCACAGTCACAATCTAAGTTGCTGATCATCGCCGTTACCAGTATAGCGTCTATAGCTGCCAGTCTATATCCCATAGTTTGTAGGCACCATAACTTCCACCCAAACCAATCAATATACACTTATTGGGGGTTTTTTTTCTTCTTTTTTATACCAAAGACATGTAGCAAAATATATTTTGGCCAAAATTTATTAAGAAATTCAATTTTTTTTATTTGATGTTTTATAGCAGAAAGTAGAAAATATTGTTTTTGTTTTTTTTTTCAAAATTGTCAGTATTTTCTTTTTTCATTTACATATTAAAAAACAATAAAAATCCAGTGGCGTTAAATGAGCACCCAAAGGGGTCTTAAAATGTTTTTTATTTTTATTTTTTTGTTTTTTGTTTTTCTTCCACTTTATTGATGGTAGGCTTCATGCACATTTTTGGTATGTAATGCACTTATAACAGATACACAATTGCACATAACTCAGGAAGGGATTATGTTCTGTGTTACAGGGGTCTTAAAACTTTTTTTTTTTTTTTATTCCCCGTCATTGTTGGTAGGTTTCATGCACATTTTTTAAATACCTTTATTTGTAATTTTTTTTTTATTATTCCTTATATGGAATATATATGGACAAAGGCACAAACATAAAGTAATAGATACACAATTGCACATAAGTTAGGGGTTATGGTGTTTTTTTTATTTGTTTTTATTTGTTTTTCTTCCCCCGTCATTGTTGGTAGGTTCCATGCATAATTTTTTAATAAATCTATTTTTTTTTGTTGTTTTTGGATTGTGCCCCTCTTTTGCCTCCGCTTCCTCCCCTTCCCTCTCCTCCTCCTCCCATCTTTTTGTACAGTATTGTAAGGTTTGTCCTAAATGTAAAAAAAAAAAAAAAATTTAATAAAAATTGATTTATAGAAAAAAAAAAAGACCACCAAAAGAAAGCTCTATTTTTGTGAAAAAAAATATTGTAAACCGCACAATTGAAAGTTAAAATAGCGCAGTGCTTAAAGAGCAAAAAATGGCCTGGGTCATGAAGGGGGGTAAAAATGACAATTGTTTAGGGTGGACGGTGTTCTAGTGTTTACATTTAACTTTTTTTTTAGTTTAGCATTGTCTGAGGAGAGGGGGGGCTCCGGATTGGTCAGTTGATGGAGTGTATGTGGTACCCCCCCCGGAGATCACACAGACACCCCTCTGTCTCCACAACTTGAAGTTTCCCTCGTTTTTTTCCGCACTCTGTGATTCGCTGGAAGTGTTTTGGTGAAAACTTTCCAAACCAGTGACTGACTTCTGTGTGTTCCCCCCGGCAACCGAGTGTTTACATTCTGATGTCAGTGATGTGTTTTGTTGCCTCGGAAACTCGGAAAATGGAGACGCCCAAAATACTCCTCTCCGCACCAAGGAGTGTTCTCTGTACAGCACTGCGGTATATGTCAGAGCTATATAAATGTATAATAATAGTGTGTGACTGTGGGGGACATTAGGGGGTTATATCACTTGGAACTTTACTGGGGAGAAATCTGAGTTCCCGGGTCTGTACACCCGCTGTGCCCATTATGAGGGGTTCTCACCATCCCTGTGCTGAGTTCCCGGGTCTGTACACCTGCTGTGCCCATTATGAGGGGTTCCCACCATCCCTGTGCTGAGTTCCCGGGTCTGTACACCCGCTGTGCCCATTATGAGGGGTTCTCACCATCCCTGTGCTGAGTTCCGGGGTCTGTACACCCGCTGTGCCCATTATGAGGGGTTCCCACCACCCCTGTGCTGAGTTCCCGGGTCTGTACACCCGCTGTGCCCATTATGAGGGGTTCCCACCACCCCTGTGCTGAGTTCCCGGGTCTGTACACCCGCTGTGCCCATTATGAGGGGTTCCCACCACCCCTGTGCTGAGTTCCCGGGTCTGTACACCCGCTGTGCCCATTATGAGGGGTTCCCACCACCCCTGTGCTGAGTTCCCGGGTCTGTACACCCGCTGTGCCCATTATGAGGGGTTCTCACCATCCCTGTGCTGAGTTCCGGGGTCTGTACACCCGCTGTGCCCATTATGAGGGGTTCTCACCATCCCTGTGCTGAGTTCCGGGGTCTGTACACCCTCTGTGCCCATTATGAGGGGTTCCCACCATCCCTATGCTGAGTTCCCGGGTCTGTACACCCGCTGTGCCCATTATGAGGGGTTCCCACCATCCCTATGCTGAGTTCCCGGGTCTGTACACCCGCTGTGCCCATTATGAGGGGTTAATTTTGTTTATTGAAAAAACTTACAAACAACAACTTATATACAATAAAACCATAATAAATAAATAAAACATATTTACAAAATAATTGAATGTGATAATACAAAACAAGAACATAATAAATGGTACAAAACAAATTGCGCACAACACAATCCCTATGGGAGAGCCAGACTAAGGAACATCACCGTCACCATGCATGTAGCCTTTTATCAAAAATATATTTCATCTTAAAAATCTAGGGGAGTGAATCAAGAATACAAAGAAAAGCCGCATACCCCGAGCATTATGAGGGGTTCTCACCATCCCTGTGCTGAGTTCCCGGGTCTGTACACCCGCTGTGCCCATTATGAGGGGTTCCCACCATCCCTGTGCTGAGTTCCCGGGTCTGTACACCCGCTGTGCCCATTATGAGGGGTTCCCACCATCCCTGTGCTGAGTTCCTGGGTCTGTACACCCGCTGTGCCCATTATGAGGGGTTCCCACCATCCCTGTGCTGAGTTCCCGGGTCTGTACACCCGCTGTGCCCATTATGAGGGGTTCTCACCATCTCTGTGCTGAGTTCCCGGGTCTGTACACCCCGCTGTGCCCATTATGAAGGGTTCCCACCATCCCTGTGCTGAGTTCCCGGGTCTGTACCATGGGTGAGAACAGAGTCGGGAGGGTTGATCGCACAGGGTAGGTGCTCCACACTCCTCCTATAAATGATGAAATGACGATCTGGCTGCTCTTCTGGTTTCCTCGATTAGTCAGAGGTGACACCTCGTCTGCCAGTGACACCGATGATGAAAGTGAAGTCATGTGAGTTTCCTTATGTTGGTAAACAAAGAGAGAAGCTGAACTCTGGGCAGATATGAAAGACACAAATGAATGCGGCTCTGTAATCATGAATGACCTGGTGTCAGCCTCTTGCAGTCCCTGTACAGCAGAGCTGGAGTGTGAGAGGAAGAAGCAGCACAAATAGCCAATCAGTTCATGTGCTGAAAAGAAGCAGCAGACTGATAGTGGCCGAAAAGAGAAGAAGACCCAGAAGAAGTGGATGAGAAGATGGCAATGGTGGTGGTGGTGGTGGGTGGGGGGTGGGGGGGGGTGACGAAGATCTTGGAGCTGCTAGTGCTGGAAAAGGACAAATCCAGGAGATAGGTCCTCCATAATGTACAAGTCATAGATGTGTATTGTAGGACCAGTGGGCTCCTTGATTGGATGAAGATAGGAAGCTCATTTTCTGGACTTATGGAGGCAGCTCTCTGTCGAGAGGGGAATTTGGGAGCTCACAAATCCTCATTCATCTGGGATTTACCCAAAGAACAAGCCTGGGGACCTCTTATCCTGCTCATGTTCTGGTATCACACACAGAGACAGAGTCCTCATTACTCCATCAGTGGTCAAAATGAGAAGATTCTGGACTTTGAGGAGGAGCAAACCCGGGAGGTAGGTCCTCCATAATGTGCAGCAGTAGGTGTGTCCCTTGATTGGACGAAGATAATCCAAATTTCTGAAATTTTTGGAGGCAACTCTCTGCCAAGAGAGGAAGAGGGGGAAAAGCCGACACGCTTTGGAGGTTCACGAATCCTTCACCGGGGCTTTCACAAAAACCTTTAGAGGCAGCTCTCTGCTGACAGGGGTACCCCCAGGGACTCCCCAGAAATGTTTGTAGGGTATTAGAGGAATGAGAAAGCCATACGGATTGGTTCCGTCCAGTATGGGTTATTTTATTAGATATGATATAAAAAGGGAAAAGCCAACACACTTTGAGGGCTCACAAATCCCCCTTCATCGGGGCTTGAACTTCCTACCACCGATATAATGCCAATGTACGGTGGCAGAGAGGGTGGGCTTTAACGCCCCAACACAACACATAAGCATCCATTGGTGGTAGAGCTGTCCCAGCACATTAACCAAGCTGTCAAAGACAAGTCGGTCTCTGCTAATGATCGGTAGACGGAGGGCCGTTTGGGGGCATAAAGACCCCGTTAAAGGAATGCCAGGGCTGGGTGGGAGGGGAATCGGTTAAAAAAAAACAAGAAGCCTTGGTGGATTCACATAACTCATTTAAGAGAAATGAGTACAAAGATGGCGCCCTCCATCAGTGGATAGGAGATGGCAGACCCATGGTGTGTAGAAGATGGTGTAGCCATAATGCCAAGTACGGTTTCCTGGCACCAACATAGCAGTATACTACCAGATGTAAGCTGCCATGGATTGGCGCCAGAAAAGGGAAATTACGGTAAGTATTTGATACAATTTTTAGTTTTTCTGGCACCAACATGGAAGAACACGTTTGGTAGTACGCTGCCATGGTTTGTTGCCAAGAAAGAGAAATTAGGGTAAGTATTTGATACAATTTTTCTGGCGCCAACATAGCAGCACACATCGGGTAGTACACTGCCATGGATTGGCGCCGGGAAAGGAAAATTACGGTAAAGAAAATTACGGTAAGTATTTGATACAGTTTTTCTGGCGCCAACATGGCAGTACACATCAGGTAGTACAGTGCCACGGATTGGCGCCGGGAAAGGAAAATGACGGTAAGTGTTTGATACAACTTTCCTGGCGCCAATCCATGGCAGCGTACTACCCAATGTGTGCTGCCATGTTGGTGCCAGGAAAATTGTATCAAACACTTACCGTAATTTTCTTTACCGTAATTTTCCTTTCCTGGCGCCAATCCGTGGCAGTGTACTACCTGATGTGTACGGCCATGTTGGCGTCAGAAAAACTGTACAGTAAGTATTTGATACAATTTTTCTGGTGCCAACATGGCAGCACACATTGGGTAGTACACTGCAATGGATTGGTGCCAGGAAATGGAAATTACGGTAACGATTTGATACAATTTTTTGTTATTCAAACCCCCCCCCTGCACTACAGATTGGGAAAACGCATCGGCACATAAGAAAGGTCACCTGTATGTCCGATGAACACGGACCACCTCCCCTCCCCCATCCCCAATGTGTCCATGTTGACCTTCTTCGGGATCAGGAGATATTTGTAGGAGGTGGGTGATGGGACTCTCTCTGTACAATGACTCCTCCAGTGACCTTTAGCAGGTAAACGCCATGTATACAGAGAATATTTACTGAGTGTGAGGGGTCAGAGGGTCAGGGAGGTCACCCTGCGTCCTGGGCGTTGTTCTATATAAAGAACGCGGAGGGCGGAGCCACGTGCGGAGAAGATCCATGTTCACAGCAAAGTGAAAGAGTCTCCAAAAAAAATAAAATCCCCTCCCCCCCACAACACACTTGAGCCGGCACCTGTCAGAATACCCGCATCTGATTGGCTCAGAGGTGCTGTGCAGCTATTTAAATCCTCCCAGTACCGGGACAAGGTCACCTAGAGGCTGAGCCCGGGGCAAACATGCCCAACTCTGCCCCCCCCCCCAAGAAGTATGAGCATGTGTCAGAAATAATTCCCCCCCCCCAAATAATTGGGCACTGATCTGCACGATTACCCCTAAGAATACGTTTTCCCTCCTCCCAGTACAAATCTACCCCCTCCATCACTCCAGCATAAATGCCCCCCCCCCCAAAAAAAAAATCACCCCTCCTAGCACAAATACTCCACCCCTCAAATTTCCCCTCCAAGTGTACACCCCCCACTCCAAATTCCCTCCTAGCACAAATACCCCCCATCCCCCCTCCTAGCACAAATACCCCCTATTCCCCCTCCTACCACAAATACCCCCCCCCCATCCCCCTCCTACCACAAATACCCCCCCCCATCCCCCTCCTAGCACAAATACTCCACCCTTCAAATTTCCCCTCCAAGTGTACACCCCCCCCCCACTCCAAATCCCCTCCTATCACAAATACCCCCCATTCCCCCTCCTATCACAAACACCCCCCCATCCCCCCTCCTAGCACAAATACCCCCATCCCCCCTCCTACCACAAATACCCCCCCCATCCCCCTCCTAGCACAAATACTCCACGCTTCAAATTTCCCCTCCAAGTGTACACCCCCCCCCCCACTCCAAATCCCCTCCTAGCACAAATACCCCACCCCATCCCCCTCCTAGCACAAAAACCCCCCATCCCCCCTCCTAGCACAAATACTCCACCCCTCAAATATCCCTTGCAAGTGTACACACCCCCCCACTCCAAATCCCCTCCTATCACAAACACCCCCCATCCACCCTCCTAGCACAAATACCCCACCCCATCCCCCCCTCCTAGCACAAATACCCCCCATCATCCCTCCTAGCACAAGTACTCCACCCCTCAAATTTCCCCTCCAAGTGTACACCCCCCCCCGCTCCAAATCCCCTCCTAGCACAAACCCCTCCATCCCCCCTACTAACACAAATACCCCCCCATCCCCCCTCCTAGCACAAATACCCCACCCCATCCCCCTCCTAGCACAAAAACCCCCCATCCCCCCTCCTAGCACAAATACTCCACCCCTCAAATATCCCTTGCAAGTGTACACACCCCCCCACTCCAAATCCCCTCCTATCACAAACACCCCCCATCCACCCTCCTAGCACAAATACCCCACCCCATCCCCCCCTCCTAGCACAAATACCCCCCATCATCCCTCCTAGCACAAGTACTCCACCCCTCAAATTTCCCCTCCAAGTGTACACCCCCCCCCCACTCCAAATCCCCTCCTATCACAAATACCCCCCATTCCCCCTCCTATCACAAACACCCCCCCATCCCCCCTCCTAGCACAAATACCCCCATCCCCCCTCCTACCACAAATACCCCCCCCATCCCCCTCCTAGCACAAATACTCCACCCTTCAAATTTCCCCTCCAAGTGTACACCCCCCCCCCCCCCACTCCAAATCCCCTCCTAGCACAAATACCCCACCCCATCCCCCTCCTAGCACAAAAACCCCCCATCCCCCCTCCTAGCACAAATACTCCACCCCTCAAATATCCCTTGCAAGTGTACACACCCCCCCACTCCAAATCCCCTCCTATCACAAACACCCCCCATCCACCCTCCTAGCACAAATACCCCACCCCATCCCCCCCTCCTAGCACAAATACCCCCCATCATCCCTCCTAGCACAAGTACTCCACCCCTCAAATTTCCCCTCCAAGTGTACACCCCCCCCCCCGCTCCAAATCCCCTCCTAGCACAAACCCCTCCATCCCCCCTACTAACACAAATACCCCCCCATCCCCCCTCCTAGCACAAATACCCCACCCCATCCCCCTCCTAGCACAAAAACCCCCCATCCCCCCTCCTAGCACAAATACTCCACCCCTCAAATATCCCTTGCAAGTGTACACACCCCCCCACTCCAAATCCCCTCCTATCACAAACACCCCCCATCCACCCTCCTAGCACAAATACCCCACCCCATCCCCCCCTCCTAGCACAAATACCCCCCATCATCCCTCCTAGCACAAGTACTCCACCCCTCAAATTTCCCCTCCAAGTGTACACCCCCCCCCCGCTCCAAATCCCCTCCTAGCACAAACCCCTCCATCCCCCCTCCTAGCACAAAAAACCCCCATCCCCCTCCTAGCAAAAATACCCCCCCCAGCACAAGCATTCCCAACCCCCCCCCCCATCCTAACATAAATCCCCTCCCCCCTCTATCATAGCACCTCTTTTAGCACAACCCCCCTAAATTGACTCTCCTAGCACAAATCCCCTTCTCCCATCCCCCTCCCACAACACAAATCACCCCTGAATCACCACTCCTAACACACAATGCCAAATTTCCCCTCCTAGAACACATCTTACCCCTTGCTGACACCCCCCCCCCCCCCCAAATTCCTCCTCCCAACACAAATACCCTCCCCCCTCAATTTCTTTGTGGTGCCCCCCCACCTCACATGATACCACAGTGCCCGGGGCAGCCGTCCCTCCTGCCCCCCCCCCCCTGTTCTGGCCCCTAAACCCTCCCTCTGCTCCCCCTCCCCTCCTGTCTTGCACAGGTGTATCGGCTCCTCTCCTGGACTTTAACGTCTTCCTCTGATTTCACCGCACACTGTGAGCTTCTCACCATGTGCATTGGAAGCTGCAGCAAGTCAGATAGAGCCCCGCCTCATTTCCTGGCTGGAGGACGCCCAGCATCATCTAGCCTGGGGGGGATGGGCAATGTTAACCTTGACACCCCAGCTGCACCAAAACTACAAATCCCATCGCCTTCCCTTTTCTTTGAAAGACATGCCTGTGGCTGTCAGAGTCTTGCAATGCATCATGGGACTTGTAGTCCCACCCACAAGAGCTGGCGTGCTGAGGTTGCCCACCCCCCAATTCTAGCCCTCCCCCCCCCCCCCCCCCAGCCTGACGGTTCCTGGCCCCGCCCCTTTCATTTCACTTGAGGTCAGTTCTTTCAATCTTAGAGGCTCAGCATCACAAGAGGGGGCGTTACCTATGCAAATACAGCCTGCCTAGATACGCCCACTTCTCCAGACTGACTCCATTGATCAAGGCATTTTCCCAAGAGCCCTCAGTCCTGATGCAAGCAGTGGGAGGGGCTATGCAAATAAATATTTTTTTAAATATTTGCATAGCTCCTCCCACTGCTTGCATCAGGACTGAGGGCTCTGGAGAGGAGTACTGAGGCTGGGTGATGGGATGTGTACAGCCCCCTGCCAGCCCCTCCCACCAGCCACCCCCCCCCACCAGCCACGATCTGCCTGCATTGCATAGAGAAGCACAGAGACCCAGTGATGACATCACTAGCTCTAAAATAAGGTATTTAAGGAAAATGGAAAGATTTTTTTTATTACCATGAGAGGGGGGAGGGGGACCAGGGAAGGGAGATTGTATGTATATTATCTTATTGTTCCTTCCGTGAATCACGTTACACAGCAGGAAGGCAGAACGACATTTTCATAGAAGGACGCGATGTTCTGCTCAGAGCACAATAATAGATCTGACATCTGCAGACATTTCCTGAGGGCAGATAACGTTCTACATGGAAACGTCATCACAGATCTGAGGACAGATCCGGGCGATCGATCAGCGGCAGATCTCTGTGTCTGTGCCCTCCAATGATTGTATTAGAAGAGATCGTAGCAGGATACACTCCCATCTCTTCATGGGAAATCCAATCACTTTGGGGGTCTATAGAAAAGTCACCATGTGGATGTCGTCACCATTTCTATGATCATCGGCTCCATCTAGTGGCCATAATGCGGTATTACTCTCTGAAATATTCCAATCCAAATAAATACCGCAGTACGGCCACTAGATGGAGCTGAACGTCATAGGAGATGATCATATTACAAACAATATGGTGATAATTGGTTGTGTTGTGTGAATGATGAAGAAACAGACCCCTTTGTGTTTGGTGTGTGACGTCACTGCTACTTCCTATAATATCTGTGCTTGTCACAGATTTATAATCATTTGTGGATTAGCTTTGAGAAATATATTTAAATGAATTATTTTGTGGCCGGAGTTCATCTTTGACAGTCCAATGATCACAAATTTGCTGACCTGCCATCATCAGACTGACATGGCAGAGAATTGTATGATGGATTGGGGGGGGGGGGGGTCGGAGTTTCTCAGATTGTAATGGGAGGGATCTCTCCATTGCCTCATGGTGACAACATCCTGATCCTTCCTCTTCTCCGGCTGTCATAGCTCAGCCCCGGGGGGATGTTTGCTGCTGTCACCATGGCAGAGACAGTGCAGAGCTGACAGTGTAATTACATGCGTGTCACGTTCACCGCCTGCGGCACCCAGTGACCCCGCTACACTTATAGTCAGAGGATTATAATTATGATGAGTTGTGTCCTCAGGCTTCAGAGGAGAGTTCACATTATATAAACATCTCTACAGGGAACACAACAACACTCTGTATGGTAAACTGACCACACATGACCATAACTGACCATATCTGACCACACATGACCATGCCTG
This sequence comes from Lithobates clamitans, assembly GCA_037952925.1. Taxonomy (NCBI): domain Eukaryota; kingdom Metazoa; phylum Chordata; class Amphibia; order Anura; family Ranidae; genus Lithobates; species Lithobates clamitans. The sequence continues at coordinate 100,242 of JBBGZY010003399.1, read as the reverse complement.
ACCACACATGACCATGCCTGACCACACATGACCATACCTGACCTTGCCTGACCACACATGACCATGCCTGACCACACATGACCATACCTGACCTTGCCTGACCACACATGACCATACCTGACCACACCTGACCATGCCTGACCACACATGACCATGCCTGACCATGCCTGACCACACATGACCATGCCTGACCACACATGACCATGCCTGACCACACATGACCATACTGGGCTACGCATGACCATACCTGACCGCACATGACCATACCTGACCACACATGACCATACCTGACCACACCTGATCACACATGACCATACCTGACCACACATGACCATGCCTGACCACACCTGACCATACCTGACCATACCTGACCACACCTGACCATGCCTGACCACACATGACCATGCCTGACCACACATGACCATACTGGGCTACGCATGACCATACCTGACCGCACATGACCATACCTGACCACACATGACCATACCTGACCACACATGACCATACCTGACCACACCTGATCACACATGACCATACCTGACCACACATGACCATGCCTGACCACACATGACCATGCCTGACCACACATGACCATGCCTGACCACACATGACCATACCTGACCATACCGGGCTACGCATGACCATACCTGACCGCACATGACCATACCTGATCACACATGACCATACCTGACCACGCCTGACCACACATGACCATACCTGACCATACCTGACCATACCGGACTACGCATGACCATACCTAACCGCACATGACCATACCTGACCACACATGACCATACCTGACCACACATGACCATACCTGACCACACGTGACCATACCTGACCACATATGACCCACACCTCCCAACATTTTGAGATGGGAATGAGGGACACCTACTAGCAAATGCATGTAGGCATAGGACACGCCCCCTGCCATGCCCCCTTAAAGGAGAATTAACCCAACAAAAAAAGGTTAATTAAATCCACAAGGGACTCAGGCTTCAGAGGAGAGTTCCCTTCATATAAACATCTCTACAGGGAGCACAACGACACTCTGTATGGTAAGCTGACCACACATGACCATATCTGACCACACATGACCATACCTGACCGTACCCGACCACCAGGGGCGGACTGACATGGGGCCCCCGGGCAATAGAAGATCATGGGGCCCCCTGTGTCTCCGCCCACATGCAAGCCACACCTACACAAAGCCCCACTTACATGGGGCACACAGTAAGGCACATCACATGGCACACAGCAGAGCACGGGGCACATCATGGGGCACAGGGCATGGGGCACACAGTAGGGCACATCACAGGACACATAATGGGGCACCCAGCAGGGTTTATTATGCTGTACACATCAGGGCACATTATTGAGCACAGCATGGTGCATCACAGAGGGTACAGGGCACATCAGTGGGTACACAGCGGGCACTGCACCCCGAGCCCACCCAGCTGTGTGACAATAGCAAATTAATATTTGCTATTGTCTTTCTCCCGACCAATCAGGAAGCTGGTCCGGAGACCCTGGGGGGGGCCCAATTGACTGGGGGGAGGTGGCTGTGGGTGCACGTCCTGGGGGGGTCCTGAGACCCTCGGCGGAGACCCAATTGACTGGGGGGGTGGCTGCACGTCCTGGGGGGGTGGGTCCTGAGACCCCTCAGGGGGGGTGACCCAACTGACTGGGGGCGTGGTTGTGGGTGCACGTCCTGAGGGGGGTGGGTCCTGAGACCCCTCGGTGGGTGACCCAACTGACTGGGGGGGTGGCTGTGGGTGCACGTCCTGGGGGGGTGGGTCCTGAGACCCCTCGGGGGGGTCACCCAACTGACTGGGGGGGTGGCTGTGGGTGCACGTCCTGCTGGAGGGGGGGGGGGCCCTGAGACCCTCGGGGGTGACCCAACTGACTGGGGGGGTAGCTGTGGGTGCGCGTCCTGGAGGGAGGGGCGGGATCTGAGACCCTCGGGGGTGACCCAACCGACTAGGAGGGAGGGTGGCTGTGGGTGCACGTCCTGGGGGGGTGGTTCCTGAGACCCTCGGGGGTGACCCAACTGACTGGGGGGGTGGCTGTGGGTGCACATCCTGCTGGAGGGGGGGGCGGGCCCTGAGACCCTCAGGGGGGTGGCCCAACTGACTGGGGGGGAGCTGTGGGTGCGCGTCCTAGAGGGAGGGGCGGGATCTGAGACCCTCGGGGGTGACCCAACCGACTAGGAGGGAGGGTGGCTGTGGGTGCACGTCCTGGGGGGGTGGTTCCTGAGACCCTCGGGGGTGACCCAACTGACTGGGGGGGTGGCTGTGGGTGCACATCCTGCTGGAGGGGGGGTGGGCCCTGAGACCCTCGGGGGGGGGGACCCAACTGACTGGGGGGGTATCTGTGGGTGCGAGTCCTGGAGGGAGGGGCGGGATCTGAGACCCTCGGGGGTGACCCAACCGACTAGGAGGGAGGGTGGCTGTGGGTGCACGTCCTGGGGGGGTGGTTCCTGAGACCCTCAGGGGGTGACCCAACTGACTGGGGGGGTATCTGTGGGTGCATGTCGTGGGGTTAGGGATGGGCCCTGAGACCCTCGGGGGGGGGTGACCCAACTGACTGGGGGGGTGGCTGTGGGTGCAAGTCTTGGAGAGGGCCGGTCCTGAAACCCTCAGGGGTTGAACCAACAGACTGGGAGGGGGGGGTGGCTGTGGGTGCACGTCCTGGGGGGGTGGGACCTGAGACCCTCGGGGGGTGACCAAACTGACTGGGGGGGTGGCTGTGGGTGCAAGTCCTGGGGGGGTGGGTCCTGAGACCCTCGGGGGGTGACCCAACTGACTGGGAGGGGGGGTGGCTGTGAGTGCACTGTTTGCCACCCCACCCCTGGCAAAAAAATATAGCACCAGCACCCACTGGTTCCTAGGCTGGTTGTATTTTTGTATTTGCTTGCAGACCCTCCACATGTGACACTGAGCCTCCATGATTGAAAGAACTGAAATCCAATAAATGAAAGGGGAGGGGCCAGGGACACAGGGTGGGGAGGAAAGAGCTAGATGATGCTGGACGTCCCCCAGCCAGGAAATGGGGCGGGGCTCTATATCTGACTGACTGCAGCTTCTAACGCACATGGTGAGAAGCTCACAGTGTACGGTGATATCAGAGGACGCCGTTTCAGTCCAGGGGGGAGGAGCCGGTACACCGGTGCAAGACTCATTAAATCCGTCTCTCTGAGTCCTCAGCAGATTTCATGTCGCCTCGTCCCGAGACATCAGAGAGATCACAGGAGGTCACATTGATGAGCACCTGACGTGTCCGACTGGCCCCCGGGGGGCTGCTGCAGAGCTCTACGGGGAGCCGAATACCTGTCAGGACGGACCTTCCAGTGGAGGAATCAGACTGGCCTCAGATGAGAACAATGGATGACGTCCCGAGGAAGAAGCTTCAGCTCCAGGGAGTGAACCCGTCATGGGCGGGGGAGGGGGCAGAACTTTCCTGCTCTGTACACCGACCTCAAGCCAATCAGTGATCAGCAATGGCGGTCTGTGACATCATACCACAAACGATCCGTCACTTTGAGGTTTATTCGTTAAATATTCGCAGTGCGAATGGCCAGAGGCGGCCGTCACGAACAATCCCAGTAGTCACATGTCAAATATCTTCATTTCCTTTGATCGTTGGCTCCATCTAGTGGCAAAAAAGGTGTCATTTTCCTGAAATATCTCAATCAAGCGAAATACAGCATGATGGCCACTAGAGGGAGCTGGCGGGTTCATAGAAAATAACATGCCTAACGAAGGGGTCCTGCACGGCTCTGCACTTATGTCTTCTGTCATGTGATCATTCTCCAATAAAGATTCGAGACGTATTTGCCGATCCTTGGTGTGCTGGTGAATAAGTGCATTCGATCTGTGATGTTTCCTTGTAACAGCAATAAAAGTGATCAAAAGTAAAAAAATTTAAAGGGACGGTTTAAAAAATAAATAAAATAAAAAAATAAATAAGAAGGAAAAAATAAAAAATTTAAAGGGACAGTGTAAAAAATAAATAAAATCAAATAAAATAAATAAGAAAAAATAAAAATAAAAGAATGAAGCAAAATAAATAATAATAATAATAATAATAAATAAAAAAAAAATTAAAGCGCCCCGTCCCTCTGTGCTCGCGCGCACACATGTAAACAGTGTTCAAAACACACATGTGAGGTATCGCCGCGATCGTTAGAGCGAAGGCAATAATGTGCATTCGATCTGTGATGTTTCCAGTCCCGGTTGGTGGCTGCGGGACCCAGTTACTCCTTACCCAGGAAAGTGGGAGCCATGGGAATATATCGATACTGCCAGAGACGGCCATCACAAATAATCCCAGGAACATGCCAAATATGTTCATTTCCTTTGATCGTTGGCTCCATCTAGTGGCAAAAAGGTGTCATTTTGCTGAAATAGCTAAATGGAAAAAAAAAAAAAATACAGCATGATGGCCACTAGATGGAGCTGAGGATTATAGGAAATAAATATATTAAACACACTTCAAGGATTGTTCATGACAGCTGTGTAGACGCTCTGGCATTCGCCCAGAAATACCGTTATGGCGAAAATAATCCCATGCCGTGGAGCGATGGGCAGGAAGTCGAGTGAGGGCAAGATGGACCCCACTCGACTCTATGCCCTTGGAGGACCGGAGCGACGTCTGATGTCACTTCCGCCTCTAGGCCTTAAAGGGCCTTTATTTTTATTTTATTTTTTATTAGTAAACCTAAAATTACTTTTTATTTATTTTTTTATTAGTAAAACTAAAATTACTTTTTATTTTTTTATTTTTTTATTAGTAAACCTAAAATTACTTTTTTATATATATATTAGTAAGCCTAAAATTACTTTTATTTATTTTTATTTTTTTTATTAGTAAACCTAAAATTACTTTTTATGTATTTATTTTTTTATTAGTAAAACTAAAATTACTTTTTATTTATTTTTTTATTAGTAAACCTAAAATTACTTTTTTTTTATATATATATATTAGTAAGCCTAAAATTACTTTTTATTTTTTTTAATTTTTTTTATTAGTAAACCTAAAATTACTTTTTTTTTTATTAGTAAACCTAAAATTACTTTTTATTTATTTTTTTATTAGTAAAACTAAAAATACTTTTTATTTATTTATTTTTTATTAGTAAACCTAAAATTACTTTTTTATATATATTAGTAAGCCTAAAATTACTTTTTATTTATTTTTATTTTTTTTATTAGTAAACCTAAAATTACTTTTTATTTATTTATTTTTTTATTAGTAAACCTAAAATTACTTTTTTTTTTTTTTTTTTATTAGTAAAACTAAAATGACTTTTTATTTATTTATTTTTTTATTAGTAAACCTAAAATTACTTTTTTTTATATATAGATTAGTAAGCCTAAAATTACTTTTTATTTATTTTCATTTTTTTTATTAGTAAACCTAAAATTACTTTTTATTTTTTTTTTATTAGTAAACCTAAAATTACTTTTTATTTTTTTTTATTTTTTTTATTAGTAAACATAAAATTACTTTTTATTTTTTTATTTATTTTTTTTATAAGTAAACCTAAAATTACTTTTTATTTATTTATTTTTTTTATTAGTAAACCTAAAATTACTTTTTTTTTTTTTTAACCCCAGATCTCACATTCAAGAGGTCCTGTCATGCTTTTTTTCTATTACAAGGGATGTTTACATTCCTTGTAATAGGAATAAAAGTGATCCAATTTTTTTTTTTTTTAAACGGACAGTGTAAAAAGAAAAAAGAAAATAAATAAGAAAAAAAAAAAAAAAGGAAAGCGCTCCGTCCCTTTGCAGAAGCGAACGCATCCGTAAGTTGCGCCCACATATAGTAAACGGTGTTCAAAAAATCACACATGTGAGGTATCGCCGCGATCGTTAGAGCGAGAGCAATAATTCTATCACCAGACCTTCTCTGTAACTCCAAACATGTAACCCGTAAAAAAATGTAAAGCGTCGCCTATGGAGATTTTTAAGTACCAAAGTTTGTCGTCATTCCACGAGTGTGCGCAATTTTAAAGCGTGACATGTTGGGTATCTATTTACTTGGCGTAACATCATCTTTCACATTATAAAAAAAAATTGGGCTAACTTTACTGTTTTTTTTTTTTTATTTTTTTATTTATTAAAGTGTATTTTTTACCCCAAAAATTGCGTTTAAAAACATTGCTCAAATACAGTGTGACATAAAGTATTGGAACAACCACTATTTTATTCTCTAGGGTCCCTGCTAAAAATATATATATTTATATTTAATGTTTGGGGGGTTCTAAATAATTTTCTAGCAAAAAATTCTGATTTTGTCAGAAAAAGGCTTAGGCATGAAGGGGTTAAGATGGATGTGAGAAGAAGTGTCATAATTAGCCTGGGGGGTGGGGTTGGGGTCAAATGATTAAACAGGCAAAATGCCCCCGCCCGCCCCCTCCCCCCACCAATAGAATAGGCACTTTCTGCTCATTTGTGGGTGGTGGGAAGATCACTAGGGATGCACAGATACCATTTTTTTTTTTTACAAGTACGAATACCGATACTTTTAATTACTTTAAAACTTTAAAATTAACTTTTAATTGTAACTTCAGCTGTCAGCAACGGTACAAAGCACTGAAAAGTTATTTACAAATTATAAAAAATTTTTTTTTTTTTATCTTGCGCTTTTCAATGTGAAATGTGTAAATATATGTTAATATATATGTGTAAAAATATTCACTAACAAAGCAAACAAAAAAAAAAAAGTTTTAATTGTTTATCGTTTATAAAATAGACGTGAACAAAAGAAAAAAAACAAACAGGAAAATATTAATTAAATAGAGGAGAACAGGGAGTTACCGTAATTAAGGCTGATTGGAGTAAATTAACCGCTTGCCGACCAGCCGCCCCAGTTGCACCGCGGCAACACGGCTCGGTTGCGCGAATCGCCGTCATGTTGCGTCGCTTTTATATTTGGCCGCTAGGGGGCCCTGCTCGCCCGCGGAGAGCCGATGCAAGCGCCCCGGCGGTCGCCATCACCGCCGGGCTCCCGCGATCGCTCGGGGCACACGGAGAACCGGGATCTCTGAGGGGAGAACAGACAGATCGTGTGTCCATACAGAGTATAAACAGCGATCTGTCATCTCCCCTACACAGTCCCCTCCCCCCCCTTCAGTTAGAACACACACTAGGGAACACAATTAACCCCTTGATCGCCCCCTAGTGGTTAACCCCTTCCCTGCCAGTGACATTTTTACAGTGATCAATGCGTTTTTATAGCACCGATCGCTGTATAAATGCCAACGGTCCCAAAAATGTGTCAAAATTGTCCGACGTGTCAGCCATAATGTCGCAGTCCCGATAAAAAAAAAAAAAATTAAGAAAAAAAAAAAATCGCAGATCGCCGCCATTACTAGTAAAAAAAAAAAAATTAATAATAAAAATGCCATAAATCTATCCCCTATTTTGTAGACGCTATAACTTTTGCACAAACCAATCAATATACACTTATTGCGATTTTTTTTTTTTTTACTGCAGAATACGTATCGGCCTAAACTGAGGAAAAAAATTTATTTATTTTTTTTATATATTTTTTTGGGGCATATTTCCTTTGGCGAAAAGTAAAAAAAAAAATTGCTTTTTTTTTTTTCAAAATCGTCGCTCTTTTTTTGTTTATAGCGCAAAACAATAAAAGCCGCAGAGGCGATCAAATACCACCAAAAGAAAGCTCTATTTGTGAGGGGGCGTCAATTTTGTTTGGGTGCGACATCGGCACCACCGCGCAATTGTCAGTTAAAGCGGCGCAGCGCCGAATCGTCAAAAAGTGCTGCTCTAGTCGGGAAGGGGGGTAAAATCTTCCGGGGCTGAATCGGTTAAAGAGAACATGATACATTTTCTGAAAGGGTCCTGGAGAATAAAATGGTGGCCGTTGCAATTTTTTAAAAAAATTTTTTTATGTCACACGATATTTCCCACAGCCGTTTATCAAACACAAATTTTCAGGAGAAAATACACTTAAATGCTCCCCCTCCCCCCACCATCAATAGAATAAGGCGCTTATTGCTCATTTGCGGGGCGGAGGGCAGATCACTCTATGACCCCCCCCCCCCCCCCCCCATAGAATCATCCAGAAGCTTTTATTTGGGTGCACTCAGCCCTCTGGAGATCCAGCTGGGAGATTCCGGTAAGCGGGGCGGCTCTGACGGGTGAAGTCATCCCCACCTTTGGCCTCTTCTCTAATCCTCCCGGAATGTGAAGTCCATAGACAGTGACTCATTCCAGTCTCAGCAAGACAAAACCGGGGGGGCGGAGACAATGACCTCAGCACCAGCAGGCCTCATCCAGGGACATCATCACAATCCCGATCCATTGTGTGCGCAAACTCCGCGCCGTCATCTTTACATTTCCCTTGTAACCCCCCCTCCCCCTCCCTCCTAAAATGACTCTGTTCAGTCCTCTGATTTGTTTATATACAAAATACTATTCGTAAAGTAAAAGGGAACCGGATAACGTATAGCTTGTCCCGCGCGATGTATATGATGATAACTGATTTGTAGCGTGAAGCTCAAAAACGCTGGAGGAGAATAAAAAGATAAAATCAATGATTCTCTATGGAGACGGTTCACATCTCTACTACAAGTCGCCTGGAGCTCAAACAAGTTCTGGAGCTTTTTTTTTTTTTTTTTTTGTCGCTCGATTCGGGCAGATTTGGGCGCTTTTGGCGCGTTTCTATTCTCATAGAAATGAATGGAAATGTGACATTCACGTGTTTTTTTTTTTGTGCGCGTATTCGCACATTTTTGTTTTGTGCCGTTTTCTGCGCAAATGAAAAATGTGTAAAAAAAAAAAAAAAAATAGTAATAATATATGAATAAATAAATGTAAAATAAATACACAAATAACTAAAAATCATCATAAATACGTAAAATTATTTAATAATATGTAATATAAAATAGTAATAATATATGAATAAATACATGTAAAGTTTAAATACACAAATAACTAAAAATCATCATAAGTAAAATAATATGTAATATAAAATAATAATAATATATGAATAAATAAATGTAAAATAAATACACAAATGACTAAAAATCATCATAAGTAAGTAAAATAATATGTAATATAAAATAGTAATAATATATGAATAAATAAATGTAAAATAAATACACAAATGACTAAAAATCATCATAAGTAAGTAAAATAATATGTAATATAAAATAATAATAATATATGAATAAATAAATGTAAAATAAATACACAAATGACTAAAAATCATCATAAGTAAGTAAAATAATATGTAATATAAAATAGTAATAATATATAAATAAATAAATGTAAAGTAAATACACAAATAACTAAAAATCATCCTAAATAAATAAAATAATTTAATAATATGTAATATAAAATAGTAATAATATATGAATAAATAAATGTAAAGTAAACACACAAATAACTAAAAATCATCATAAGTAAGTAAAATAATATGTAATATAAAATAGTAATAATATATGAATAAATAAACATAAAGAAAATACACAAATAACTAAAAATGATCATAAATAAGTAAAGTTAATTAATAATATGTAATATAAAATAATAATAATATATGAGTAAATAAACATAAAATAAATACACAAATAACTAAAAATGATCATAAGTAAAATAATTTAATAATATGTAATATAAAATAGTAATAATATATGAATAAATAAATGTAAAGTAAATACACAAATAACTAAAAATCATAAATAAGTAAAGTTAATTAATAATATGTAATAATACATTAATAAATAATAATTAACCTCTAACCTTAAAAAATAATAAATATGTTATTGTTATTATTAATAATAATAATAAAACAACAACAATAAACACCCAAAATCGAACAAAAAAATACATTAACCACTTCAGCCCCGGATGATTTTAGCCCCTTCCTGACCAGAGCACTTTTTACAATTCGGCACTGCGTCACTTTAACTGACAATTGCGCGGTCGTGCGACGCTGTACCCAAACGAAATTTGCGTCCCTTTTTCCCCACAAATAGTACTTTCTTTTGGTGGTATTTGATCACCTCTGCGGTTTTTATTTTTTGCACTATAAACAAAAAAAGAACCAGATATTTGACAGCACACTATGGATCGACACAAAGTAGCGTCCAAAACGTGTAGTTTTTATTGCGTGATCACAGCACAAGGAGAGTGCAACATTTCGGAGTCACGCAGGACCCCTTTGTACAACTCTTGGCTCTTCTCTAATGAATGCTCTCCTTGCCCGGCCGGTCAGTTTAGGTGGACAGCCATGTCTTGGTAGGTTCGCAGTTGTGCCACACTCTTTCCATTTTCCGATGATGGATTGAACAGAGCTCCGTGAGATGTTCAAAGCTTGGGAGATTTCTTTATAACCTAACCCTGCTTTATACTTCTCCACAACTTTATCCCTGACCCGTCTGGTGTGTTCCTTGGCCTTCATGATGCTGTTTGTTCACTATGGTTCTCTAACAAACCTCTGAGGGCTTCACAGAACAGCTGTATTTATACTGAGATTAAATGACACACAGGTGGACTCTATTTACTAATTGGGTCACTTCTGAAGGCAATTGGTTCCTCTAGATTTTAGTTAGGGGTATCAGAGTAAAGGGGGCTGAATACAAACCCCCCCCCCACACTTTTCACATATTTATTTGTATCATTTATCATTTTCCTTCCACATCACAATTATGAGCCACTTTGTGTTGGTCTATCACATAAAATCCCAATAAAATATTTATGTTTTTGGTTGTAACATTTCAAAGGGGTATGAATACTTTTTTCAAGGCACTGTAGAACGATGTCCTTTCTCAGGTGGTGAACACAGACAGGTCATATTTCTCGGAAAGTCATCAGGGAGGTCCTAGAAATGATGATAGTGCTCAGCGCGGTGCAATCTGTGTCAGGAATGGAAGCAGATGCCGTCACAGACGTCGAGACTGAACATAGTAATTATCAGACGCGGCGCACAGCTGGCGGGGACCGGTATGTGACCGCTGTAAAAAAAAAATTAGAGCCATTCGCCTCTCGTTCCAGACAAACAGGTGCTGAGCGTAAAAATAGAGTTCAACGCCAAAGGGAGGAATAAAAAAAAAAATAAAAGTGTCTGAACTTGTCACTCGGAGTGCCGGGATCCTAAGACAGGTCAGGAGTTCACCTGCAAATCAGAAGATCGAACCATCGGGCCGTCTCTGGCTCCACCATTTATCATTAACCACTTCACATCGGCCAAACTTATTTAAAGGTCCTGGTGGCTGCAGCTGTGAAATTTGTATCATTTTTTTTTTTTTTTTTACAGCCAGCAATCAGCTGTTCAGTAAAAGTGGTTGGGGGGGGGGGGGGGGCGCTCTACAGCCACCTAATCACTTTTATTGTAGTGAGAAGGGTTGGGCCCTCCTCTCCCCACCGCTTCTCGCGATGGTTCCTGGCTCCCGTTCTTACAGGCAGCCTGGGACCATGGTAAGCGGCTGGGATAACTCATATAGAGGAGGTTGAGGAACCTCCATTTGCCTGATTTCCGAGGTCCAGCCAGGGAAGCAGCTAATCAAGCACGATCTAATAGACCCCGAATGGCTCCATATAGAGGACCTGTTACCTGCCCAGGGTGTCAGGGTCTGGATCTGAATCTGCAATCTCTGTGGTGTCCTGCAGTGGCTCTTCTCGTTGTGCCACCTGAGATGCTGGACAGCTCCTTGTCTGCTCCTCTAGGACAATCTTGTCTTGTTTCTGGTGAACCTTGAACTCTTTGCTCCGCCCATGAACTTCCTGCTTTTAGTCATATCTCTGCACTTCCTGACCTTTTGGCTTTTTCCTCAACTAAGCTTCTACTTGATCCCAACCTGCGACCACTTGTTACTGACCACTGGGTTTTTCCTCAACTACGTGTCTGCTTGACCCCAACCTGCAATCACTTGTTAGCGACATTTGGCTTGTTGCTCGACTACGCTTCTGCTTGACCCCAACCTGCAACCACTTGTTACTGACTTTTGGTTTGTTCCTCGACTATGCTTCTGCTTGATCCCAACCTGCAACCACTTGTTACCGACCTTCGGCTTGTTTTCTGACTACACTTTTGCTTGACCCCAACCTGCAACCACTTGTTACTGGCTTTTGGTTTATTCCTTGATTACGCTTCTGCTTGACCCCAACCTGCAACCACTTGTAACCGGTCTTTGGTTTTATTTTCAACTACATTTCTGCTTGATCCTCACCTGCGACCACTTGTTAACGGCCTTTGGTTTGCTCCTCAACTAAGCTTTTGCTTGACCCCAACGTGAAACCAATCATTACCAACCTTTGGCTTGTTCCTTGACTACACTACTGCTTGACCCCAACCTGCAACCACTTGTTACTGGCTTTTGCTTTATTTCTTGATTACGCTTCTGCTTGACCCCAACCTGAAACCACTTGTAACCGGCCTTTGGTTTTATTTTCAACTACATTTCTGCTTGATGCTCACCTGCGACCACTTGTTAACGACCTTTGGTTTGCTCCTCAACTACGCTTTTGCTTGACCCCAACGTGAAACCAATCATTACCAACCTTTGGCTTGTTCCTTGACTACGGTTCTGCTTGACCCCAACCTGCAACCACTTGTTTCTGACCTTCGGCTTGTTTTCTGACTATACTTCTGCTTGACCCCAACCTGCAACCACTTGTTACTGGCTTTTGGTTTATTCCTTGATTACGCTTCTGCTTGACCCCAACCTGAAACCACTTGTAACCGGCCTTTGGTTTGATCTTAAACTACACTTCTGCTTGATCCCCACCTGCGACCACTTGTTAACGACCTTTGGCTTGCTCCTCAACTATGCTTTTGCTTGACCCCAACGTGCAACCAATCATTACCAACCTTTAACTTGTTCCTTGATTACGCTTCTGCTTGACCCCAACCTGCAGCCACTTGTTACCAACCTTCAGCTTTTCTGACTACGTTTCTGCTTGATTCCTACCTGTTTTATCTGCTACTGGATCCTGGCTTGCTTACCTTACGGTGGGGCGATCCTGAGGACCGCAACCTGGTACTAACATACAGCAAGGCACATCTCCACCATCAGGGGCTCTGCTGAATACTGGTTAATGCTTAGACCCCACACCTCGGGTGGGCCGCCATTATCAGTTTTACATCATTGGATGTTTTTGTTTTTCATTTTCATATATACATTTTTGTTTCCATTTTTTTTTGTTATCTTTTTTTTGTTATGCTCCACTCTCTCTGTACATCATTTGTGAAGCTAAACATGTTCACTAGATCAATATATTTCAGCTTCCTTGTTTAACATCTGGAGGTATATACATTTTCTGTATATCTATACGTTGTTCCTTATTTATTCTTATTTTTGTGATACATGTTTTTATATTTTTGTATAAATGTATGCTTATAGTGCTTTTTTTGTAAGTTTGGATACTTGTACTTACCCCCTTTTTTGGGTCATGTGACCATTGGGGGCGACCACATGATTTAGTCTGCACTATTTAAGTAGTTTTTTTGTCATTTATATGTTAGCCATGATTAAGGCCTGATGGACGAAACGCGTTGAATTTTTATGGCTGTTTTTCATCTGCATCAATAAAATCACGTTTTAGCCAATTTTCATGGTGCCTTTCCCTTTTTGCATTGACTGTATATGGAGGTTTGCAGAGACTTCCTAGGCTTAGTGGCGTGTCTCTGAAGTGGACAAGGAAGAACGCAGGAGGTAGTAGCTCGGATGCACCTGTTCTAGCTTGTGTAGTTCACCAGGGTGACCTGCTTGTGTACTCATCCTGCTGGTTGCTGGAAACTTCGCTACTGGTCTCTGAGCCTGACCCCTGACCATGACAGTATTAAAGCTAAATGATAAAAAAAAAAAAAAAGTATAAAAATAATTTAAATAAAAATAAAAAAAAGGGATTTTTGGTTTACCTGTATTTTTTTTTTTAGTACAGTACAGGACACAGATTGTCTTCTTAGTAGTTATGACAAGGGGGTTGTGCTGCCACTTCCAGGTACCCCCCCCCCCCCTAGCATAATCCCTCCTTACCTGGAAGGAAGGGCTTTCATTCTGTAGCAAGCCATAAACCACAAGATAGAGGGGTGGGAGCTCTGTGTCCCATGATGTGTTTGAAATGTATTCTTACAGGTAACCCAAAAATCCCATTTTCTTTATCGTACATGAGGGGACCCAGGGCATCTTCTTAGTCCTTACAACAGGGATGTCCCAAAGCACTAAACAGGAGGGGAGGGCAACCCAGCAAAAGGCCCCCCAAAAAAACAGGACAGGAAAGAACCTCACGCATCAGCCTGCAAAACTCTGCGACCAAAGGTAGCATCCTCAGAAGCCTCCACCTGGTAAAACCTTCTAAAAGTGTGAACTGAAACCCAGATAACGACCTTACAAACTTGATCTACTGAAGCTTGATGACGAACTGCCCAAGACACACCTACACTCCCGGTAGAATGAGCCGTCACTGAAGGTGTAATCTTTTCTTTCAAACCGCAAGCTTGAAAAATAAGCGGATGATGCCCATGGAAAAGTGTAGACCCTTTCTTTGGGCCCCCAGGAAGAACAAACAGGGAATCCAATTAGGGAATCGTAGGAGTCGACTTCAGATAAATCCTGACAGCACGAACAGCCAAAGTACGAAGAGCCTTGTCCACTGGCAACTGAGGCTTAGCACAAAAAGAAGGTAATACAACGTACCGGTTAAGATGGTAGGCCAAAACCACCTTAGGCAAATTAGAACTGTAGGTTAGGGTGCTATAGAGGTCCAGGGCAGTAAACCCCAACTGGAGGATCGAGTCCCTGAAAGCCCGTCGTAATGGGTGAAGATTGGACCCCCCCTGGGGGTGCTGCGGCTGGACTGGTGTATGCCCCTGGGTAGTCCTGCTGGTGTCACCCAGATGGCTGGTTCACCAAGGTCCTGGCTCAGATTCTGGGCCTTCTACAGACCCAGGGCTTCCCCAATATAGGGTACCTGGATGATTTACTTCTGAGGAAACAACCTGCTCCTTTCTTGGCACTCAATGGGGTTGATTTACTAAAACTGGAGTGTAAAATCTGGTGCAGCTGGTCATGGTAACCAAACAGCTTCTAACTTCAGCTTGTTCAATTAAGCTTTGGCAATAAAACCTGGAAGCTGATTGGTTTCTATGCATAGCTGCACCAGATTTTAGACTCTCCAGTTTTTGTAGACACCCCCATTGAGTTCCAAGAAAGGAGCGGGTTGTTTCCTCAGAAGTAAATCATTCAGGTACCCTATAACAGGGATGCCCCGGGTCTCTAGAAGGCCCAGAATTAGAGCCAGGACCTCGGTGAACCAGCCATCCGGGTGACACCAGCAGGGCTACCCAGGGATATACACCAGTCCAGTCGCAGCACCCATTGGGTTTGGGGTCCAATCTTCACCCATTACGGCGGGCTTTCAGGGACTCGATCCTCCAGTTGGGGTTTATTGCCCTGGGCCTGTATAGCGCCCTACCAGATCACAAGGCAATAAATCAACAGGGTTCCATGACCGCAGGGTCCAGTGCCAACAGGGAACATTGCAGGCCGTCCCTGTGTCAAGTCTCCTCTTCTTCCAATGCAAGGTCCTGGTAAAACCCTCTAAGCCATTGGTCTCCAAACTGTGGCCCAGGGGCTGGATGAGGCCCTTTGCTTGCCATTAACTGGCCCTCGGGACACTTCCTGCCCCCCCCCCCCACCACTGACATCAATAGGACAAAATTCAGGTTACTGACAACGGAGGACCATTTCTTCTATTGACACCAACGATGGGTTGCTATTCATTCCACTGACACCAATGATGGGGCACTATTCCTCCCACTGATACCAATGATGGGGCACTATTTCTCCCACTGATAGGGCACTATTCCTCCCACTGATACCAATGATGGGGCACCATTTCTCCCACCGACACCAATGCAATGATAGGGAACGATTTCTCTCACTGACACACTATTCTTCCCACTGACACCAATGATGGGGCACTATTTCTCTCACTGACACCAATGATGGGGCACTATTCCTCCCACCGACACCAATGATGGGGCACTATTCCTCCCACTGATACCAATGATGGGAGCACAATTCCTCCCATCGACACCAATGATGGGGCACTATTCCTCCCACCGACACCAATGATGGGGTACTATTCCTCCCACCGACACCAATGATGGGGCACTATTCCTCCCACTGACACCAATGATGGGGCACTATTCCTCCCACCGACACCAATGATGGGACACAATTCCTCCCACTGATGAGGCACTATTCCTCCCACCGACACCAATGATGGGGTACTATTCCTCCCACCGACACCAATGATGGGGTACTATTCCTCCCACCGACACCAATGATGAGGCACTATTCCTCCCACCGACACCAATGATGGGGTACTATTCCTCCCACCGACACCAATGATGGGGCACTATTCCTCCCACTGATGAGGCACTATTCCTCCCACCGACACCAATGATGAGGGACTATTTCTCCCACTGACACCAATGATGGGGCACTATTCCTCCCACTGACACCAATGATGGGACACTGTTCCTCCCACTGACACCAATGATGGGGCACTATTCCTCCCACTGACACCAATGATGGGACACAATTCCTCCCACTGACACCAATGATGGGACACAATTCCTCCCACTGACACCAATGATGGGACACTATTCTCCCACCGACACCAATGATAGGACACTATTCCTCCCACTGACACCAATGATGGGGCACTATTCCTCCCACTGACACCACCGATGGGACACTATTCTCCCATCGACACCAATGATGGGACACTATTCCCCCCACTGACACCAATGATGGGACACTATTCTCCCACCGACACCAATGATGGGGCACTATTCCTCCAACTGACACCAATGATGGGACACTGTTCCTCCCACCGACACCAATGATGGGACACTATTCCTCCCACTGATACCAATGATGGGACACTATTCCTCCCACTGACACCAATGATGGGGCACTATTCCTCCCACTGACACCAATGATGGGGGCACTATTCCTTCCACTGACACCAATGATGGGGGCACTATTCCTCCCACTGACACCAATGAGGGGGGGCATTATTACTGTCCCTAATGCCAAAGATGCACTATTACTCCCAGTGATGCCAGGACAATTTCTACTTCCAATGGCCACAGTCCAGCCTCCCCTAAAGTCTGAAGGACAGTAAACTGGCCCATAGTTTAGAAAGTTTGTCGACCCCCCCTGCTCTAAGCGATGATAGTCATGGAAAAATTGGTCCAGATAGAACCAGTATCCTGTTGGAACCGTTGAGAATCCGGTAGAATCGTGCAGAGAGCTACACAGCAGTGACTATCACCTTCATACACTGGCAAGAAAACGGAAGTCCTGCCCACTGGGGGAGGGGTTATGCCTAGGCGGAGACTTCCTGGTTTTTTTTGCCAGTGTTCAATCACCTGTAGGTGGCACATAACTGTGTCCTAAGGATTCAAGAAGACTCTCGCGGGCAGACCCTGGGCTTGGGAACGGCGGCTTCCCCTACTATTTACACAAAAAAAAAAAAAAACGACAAACCAGAATGGAAAATGTATTCAATATTTTTAATATTTCACAATGGCAGTCTTTGTACATAATTCTTCCAAGATAAAATAGTATTAACACTTTTTAGCATTAACGATCTCTATTTACAATAAGTACAAGCTGGCAGAGGCCCAGAGGAATAAGGAACGTTATTGGTGATGCGGAGGCAGGGCAGGAGCTGCGCTGAAATGTGACTTTATCTGCAGATCTCGCCCCCGCGGTCCGCGAGGATGATCATTATATTACAAATCCAATATAAAATCCCAGTCTTTTCTCCCTATAAATATCCAGAATGCAGAGGTGAAATGTTTAAAGTTGATGGCGAGCGTCTCGAAGTCCGCACGTCTTTGTGGGGGGGGTTAGCGCGCCCGACCCGCGGCTGTCCGATGAGCGCACAGGAGGGGGGAGGAAGTATGCGGCGGAGGCTATTCGTCCATTCCGGGAGATTCTCCCTGTTGTATCCGCGATGCTATTCGAATGGCTTCTTCCAGAGATTGCTGCTCCCCCAGCTGACGGAGAACAGAGAGACCACAAAATTAGAGACCACAAAATTAGAGACCACAAAATTAGAGACCACAAAAAATAAAAAGTTCTGATTCAAAGATATCAAATTATTTTCATTAGTTGGTTATTCCGCGTTTAATAAAAAAGCAGATGGACTTGTTCTTCCCCAGGCTTCTCAGATAGGTGATTACTAGCAGGACAGCCATGATAAACCAGATGGGACTCCCATGGTTGCTATTAGATCCGTATAGCCTACCTGATAGGGCTCCTCCTCCCAGCCTGGGGGCCACCATTAGAAATCTTGGGGCTCTGTACAGCCTACCTGACAGGGCTCGCCCTCCCAGCCTGAGGGCCACCATTAGAAATCTTGGGGCTCTGTACAGCCCCCCCCCCCAACCTTGGGGCCACCATTAGCAATCTTGGAGCTCCATACAGCCTACCTAACAGGGCTCCCCCTCCCAGCCTGAGGGCCACCATTAGAAATCTTGGGGCTCCGTACAGCCTACCTAACAGGGCTCCCCCTCCCAGCCTGGGGGCCACAATTAGAAATCTTGGGGCTCCGTACAGCCTACCTGACATGTCTCCCTCCCCCCAGCCTGGGGGCCACAAGTAGAAATCATGGGGCTCTGTACAGCCTACCTGACAGGGCTCCCCCTCCCAGCCTGGGGGCCACAATTAGAAATCTTGGGGCTCCATACAGCCTACCTGACAGGGCTCCCCCTCCCAGCCTGGGGGCCACAATTAGAAATCTTGTGGCTCTGTACAGCCTACCTGACATGGCTCCCTCCCCCCAGCCTGGGGGCCACAATTAGAAATCATGGGACTCCGTACAGCCTACCTGACATGGCTCCCTCCCCCCAGCCTGGGGGCCACAATTAGAAATCATGGGCTCTGTACAGCCTCTCCCCCCAACCTTGGGGCCACCATTAGCAATCTTGGAGCTCCATACAGCCTACCTAACAGGGCTCCCCCTCCCAGCCCGGGGGCCACCATTACAAATGAATCAAGTGAATCAGTGGTTTGTTTTTGTGGCTGGAGTCGCCTGCAGCTGTGTGCAGGCAGCCTATGTTATGCTATGGGGAAACAGCTAATGTATGAATACAGCCACAGGTCCTAATTTGACAGGCATGTGGGTGGAGGTCTGTGGCCCCAGAACACAGACAGTGTGCATTCAGGACTCCTCACCTGTCAAATTAGGGCCTGCGGCTGGGTTCATAACAAATCACTCATTCATGCATCCAGAGTACCGGGGCGAATGAGCCTTTAAAGTGATACTAAAAGTCTCTGGGGTTTTTTCTACTTACCTGCTCTGTAATGGTTTTGCACAGAGCAGCCCCCCGATCCTCCTCCTCTCGGGTCACTCTTCGGTGCTCCTGGCCCCTCCCTCCTGCCAAGTGCCCCCCACAGCCAGCAGCTTGCTATGGGGGCACCCGAGCCGAGTCACAGCTCCCCAAGTCCATTCAGATACGGAGCCACAGCTCTTCCCCACCCCCCTCTCTCTTCTCGTTGGCTCACTGACTTTGACTGACAGCAGCGGGAGCCAATGGGGCACCCGCTCCTCTCTTTTGAGACAGAGAGAACCGTCTAGGCTCTTGTGCAACATTGCTGGATCGAGAAGGGGCTCAGGTAAGTATTAGGGGGGCTGAGGGAGGGGGGGAGGGCTGCTCCACAAAGAAGGTTTTTCATCTTAATGC
The DNA here is from genome assembly GCA_037952925.1 of Lithobates clamitans. NCBI lineage: Eukaryota > Metazoa > Chordata > Amphibia > Anura > Ranidae > Lithobates > Lithobates clamitans. The sequence continues at coordinate 80,499 of JBBGZY010003399.1, read as the reverse complement.
ATAGAATGCACCTTCTGCCTTTACAATCACTTTAATTATGTTTTTTTTATAAATTGTATTTTTTTTTTTACATCCCTGAGGGGGAGCTTTGGTGCAATATCAGGAGTTTAATAAGACTCCCAACGTCTCCCTTTTGAGACATAGAAAAGGTATAGAGGACACAGGATTTCTCAATCCCTTTCTCTGCAGCCTCAGCTGCACTGCAGAATGTATAAAATGGAAGCACTTTGTACAGAGTCTTCCTTTTCATTTATAAACTGAACTATAGTAAACACAGTTTTCTACAGTTCAGTTAAAAATGAACACAGGAGTGATCAGTACCAATCTCTCATTGTGTTCATTCAGGAAATTATGTTTCCAGACACCATCCCCATGTACCCTACAGCAGATGACGGCCGGGTGGGGGTGGAGAGGAGGAGAAGCCATCGGTGCTGCCAGAAGACACACAAGAGCAATGGAGCTGCGGGGGGAAGGTTTGTGCGGTTGCCCGGCCCCCCCCCTGCTGAATTTATGGTGCCCGGGCCTCATACAGGAGGGCCAGTGCTACCATCTTACTGACAGCCCTGGTCATGTACCTCCTTCCATAACAGGACTGGGAAAGTCTGTAACTGGATAAAGGCACAGATCAGAAGTCAATGTGCATAAAGGACCTTGTGCAGGATCTCCTATAGCCAGCAGGAAAACCGCTGCTCCACATCCCTCAGCGGGCAGTCACTTTCTAGCGGTAGAGATTGAGGAGCGAGTTCTCACCCCACCCACAGCCCTACCCCTGGCCACACAAGGCTGCCAGATGTCCCCTCAGGCTTTACACACGCTTTCACTACATTCAAATTGTGGGTGCATCTTCTTTAGAATGTACAATGAGATGAGCATTAAAATCCCCGGCATGAAACTTCCTGGCGTCTCCACTTCCACACCAGGGATGTCTGACGCACCCGTGTTTGCTAGATATGTGGGGGGGTGGGGGGTGGGTGCTATTAGGAATTAATGGCACCCATGCACATCTGTAGAAGGCAGAGCATTTCCACAACGCAACTGCTGTGAAAAAGCCCTTGTTTTTATATACAGTGAAATCTCGGATTGTGAGTAACGCGGTATACGAGCGTTTTCGCAATGCGGGCTACTTTTTCTTTTTTTAAACCCTGACTTGGTTTGCGAGAGTTGTCTCCCAAGACGAGCAGGATTCGAGCCTCTGGGGTGTGCAGTACTGCATTTGGCCAGAGTTGCGGGGGGCGCCGGTGATTCCCGGACCCTCTCGGGACACTCCTTTCCCGATAGTCTCCGAGCGGCCTCCGAGTGTTTATGGCGCCCCCCCACCTCTGGCCACATGCGGGACTGCATACACTAGCACTGGAACAAATTATCTAAGGTTCCATTGATGGGGAAACTCATTTTCATATATGAGTGCTTTGGATTACAAGCATGCTTCTGGAAACAATTATGCTCGTAATCCAAGGTACTACTGTACAGTGGAACCATGGATTACGAGCCTAATCCATGCCAGGAGAATGCTTGTAATCCAAAGAACTCACATATCAAAGCGAGTTTCCCCATAGAAGTCAATGGAAACTAAAATAATTAGTTCCGCATTGACTTCTATTACATGCAATATCGCATATGGCCAGAGGTGGGGGGGGTGCCGGAGAGGCTCGGAAATACTCGTGGACAGCTTGACTGAACTCGGAAAGCCTCAGAAACACTCAGGAACGGAGTATTTCCGAGTCATTCTGATCGGCTCCGAACCGTTCCGAGTGTCCCCGGCGCCCCCCACTCCTCTGGCCAAATGCAGTACTGCACACCCCATTACCTTGAATTCTGCTCGTCTTGAGAGACAACACTCGCAAATGGAGTCAGAATTAAAAAAAAAAAAAAAGTTGCTCGTCTTTCAAAACGCTCGTTAACCGCGTTACTCGTAATCCAAGGTTCCACTGTACTTTACTTATATGCGATGGCCAGCTTAGGTAGAGGACACCAAGTTCCTATCAATGTGTACTGCTGGGAAAGTCTCATCCCAGACCATTTACATAGAGAGATGAGGATCAATAATCAAAGATAACCAGGGATTAGAGGAGAACATTGATCGGTAATCCCAGATCACACACTGACACCACAACTACCTTCAATAGGTTGTACTTTGCTCCTCTGCTCCGCCCACCAAAGCCCCCCCCCCCCCGACTTACCTGCACTGCTATCTGCGTCCCGTTGGACGTGGCTAGCAAGGTGACCGGCCTGGTCTCGGTGGCGACGAGGTGGTGGCTATGCTGCTGTTGGCTCATTTCTGAGGAGGCCGCGTGGAATGCCGAGAGATCCTGAGCAACAATGGCCACCTGGAAAGGGCATCGAATCTGGTGGTTAGATATCACAGGGTCACAATGAATACAAGCTCTTTACTATGAATAGATTGTGCCAATTCATGATATGAGCTTCAGAGGTGACATCCCCGATCAGAGAGAGTACAAAGGTCGCTTACACAGCGGCAGTGACCGGCAATTATCAATATTCATCAATAGACCGGAACTCCCGGGAGTCTAATACACGAGTCTGAGAGATATCACCAAGATATCAGATTTCCTTCATCACTAGATGATCACCATATGAAAGTTTAATATATTCTGGCGTTTTAAAGTCAGTCTTTTCATGATAGGATGGTGGCGGGGGTGTACGCTACAGATTATTTATTGTACCTTTACTACTTTTTTATTTTCTTGTGTTTTTTTTTGTTGTTTGACAAAAATGTCAATAAAAAGTCAATTTGATCAAAAAAAAAGTCAGTCTCTATTTTAGTAGATTTTGCCTCCTCCTTTCATTAAAAACCTCCAACAATAATTAATATAGGAAGACAAACTATTAATGTCATTTGCCCCTTTAGTGCCCATTTTCTCCAATCTCATTGCCCCATCTACCCCCAACATTGCCATGGCTTTAGCAACATGAGCTCTCCGTCATACAATGACAATCTATAGCAAAGTGTGAACAAAAATAAAAGGGATTGGCTTTTAGCCGAGATTTTTTTGAAAATCGTGCAGTTTACACAAAAGAGCTCCTTGGAAGGCACCAGTGATGTAGCCCACTTAGGGGGGGGGGGGGAGCAGGAAGGTACTGGTGACATAGCCTTCTCAGGGGGGGGGCAGCAGGAAACCAATGGTGGTGTATCCCACTGAGGTGCAACAGAAAAGCAAGGGTGATGTAGCCCCCCCAGGGGCAGTAGGGAGGCCCTTGTGATATAGCTTTCTCAGGGGCAGCATGAAGGCACTAGTGACATAGCCCTCCCAGGAGCAGCAGCAAGACATGGTGATGTAACCTTCCCAGGGGCAGTAGGTAGGTACTAGTTATACAACCTGTTTGGGGGCTGCATTAAAGCCTGGTGATGTAGCTCTTCTAGGAAGGAACTAGTGATGTAGCCCTTCCAGGGGCAGCAAGAAGGCACTAGTGATGTAGGATTCCAGGGGCAGCAAGAAGGCATGGTGATGTAACCCACCCTGGTGGCAGCAGGAAGGCACTAGTGATGTATGCCACCCTGGTGGCAGCAGGAAGGCATGGTGAAGTAACCCACCCCAGTGGCAGCAGAAAGGCACTGGTGATGTATGCCACCCTGGTGGCAGAAAGAAGGAACTGGCGACAGCCTTCCCAGGCAGAGTTGCATGCTGATGTGTTTTTTCGGTTGTGGGGGGTAAAAGGTCCGCTTTAACTGCTCCCCCCTGGGAGTCACAAATATAGACTACTGCCTGTTACCCACAACCCCCCTCTCTCCTCCCGAGTAGCAGGTACGAACCTACATGAATTTATAGGCACCTGAAAACTGATAAATTGTAGGTTTAGCAGTTGAATGTCTGGAATTGGTCAGACACGATTAGGTTAGATTAATAATAATAACCCCCCCCCCCTCCCCCCGTGTGAACAGATCCTGGGCTGCAGACATTGTGTTGAAGAAAGCGGACTTTTGCTATATCTCCGTGTGCCTAGCGCCTGCTCCCCTAAATCCCCCGATTCTTACATGTTGGGTGCCGTCCTGGGAAATCAGAGCCAGCTGCTGTCCCGATTGCGCCACTGCCGTCGGTAAGCCGTCCTCTGTCTCCATGCCGGTGACGTATGCAATCTGAGGGCCTTTCAGGACATCGTCTGCTGTAGAGAAGAGAACAGGATGAATGGGGAAAAAGAGTTCAGGAGACAGTCAGTCCAATCTATAAACATTGGCACAAAACAAACAGTAGAGAAGAATAAAATAACTGTGTTGTAGAACTCCAAAGTGTTCAGTATGGTGTACACCTGGCTGGGGGGAGGGGCCAGCAGGGGGCAGTACATAGCTTTCTGAAATCATCCAAACAACCTACCTCAGTACTCCTCTCAAGAGCCTAGAGTCCTGATGTACGCAGTGGGAGGAGTTATGCAAATATCAAAATGGCTTGATGGGTGGGTGTTCCTGGGCAGGCTGTATTTGCATAAGGTAACGCCCACATGTGATGCTGAGCCTCCATGATTGAAAGAACTGAAATCCAATGAATGAAAGGGGGCGGGATCAGGGACCGTCAGGCTGGGGAGGAAAGCACTAGTTGGAGATGGGCTCAGGCGTGTTCGGGATCCGAGTCCCAACCCACCTGCCTGATCCCGCCAGGAAGCTGACACCGCACACCACCTATCACAGGCAGTGAGTGATTTCCCAGTCCGCAATTGCGCAGATCAGGAAATGTCTCACTGCCTGTGATAGGCTGTGTGGAGTGTCGGCTTCCTGGCGGGACCGGGCAGGTGGGTTGGGGACTCGGATCCGGAACACGCCTGAGCCCATCTCTAGTACTAGATGATGCTGGGCGTCCTCCAGCCAGGAAATGGGGCTCTGACTTGCTGCAGCTTCTAATGCACATTGTGAGAAGCTCACAGTGTGCAGTAACATCAGGGGAAGCCGTTTTTAGTACAGGAGAGAGGAGCCGTGACCTGTGCTAAGAGCTGCCATCCTTCTCCAAGACGGACAGGGCATGTATCAGTGTATGTTTTGTCCGTTACCTACGCCTTGATATAACCGCGTGTAACCATGGCGTTGAAGCAAATGGCGGTTTGGAACACAGTAATGACATTTTTATTCCTCCTGTGATTAAAGTGACAGAATACATCCAGTGTGCGGTGTGGAGAGTCTCCGGCACGCCTCAATCACACATGAACAGGTTAAACATTAAACAGAACACACAATAAAAGTCGCACACTCAGAAGAAGCCGACACCACGCTGCTGATGCAGCCTATTTGTTCGCCACTTACACAATGACACAATATTTACACAGTGAGGTCATAGTCAATCATTCATGGTCTGCCGACTCCGATAAGGAGCACTGATAGAGTTCAGGGAGAGTACAGTCTGCACACACACCGACAAAGGTGCTGGAAGACGAGACCTGGGCAACAATCCCGTATGATCTCACCTTCCTTCTGATCAGCACCGGAGGCAGATTCGGTTTTGGTTGTACGGAGGACGGCAGTTGGATCAGATGCTGCCACCGTCCAAAAGTCAGAGGTTTATCGTTAGATTTCTGCTGCCCTCATGGGGTGGGAATAATGACAACAGAAGAGCACCAATTCTTGTTAGAAGATCGGATTGCCACACAGTTATTGTGCAGAACAACCATGGCATAGACATGCACTGATGTGCTGGCTGAACATGCAAGTTTATAAACTGAGAAGACACCCCCCTACTGGAGTGGTGCTGGAGCATATCAAAGTCTGTGTCCACGTGAATTTTTTTTTTTAAATGTAGGATGTGTCAGCTCACAAATTAGAGCTGCAGGATGCTGTGCTAGTGCACGGTGTGCCTGTAGTCCCTATAGTCAGCTTTTGCCAACATGCCCTCTTCCCAGCCTTGCTATGCTTGACACATCCTACATGGACAGGGACTGTCCCCTGCCCAGCAATGGAGAGGCATCCCCTGCCCAACAATGGAGACGCATCCCCTGCCCAGCAATGGAGAGGCATCCCCTGCCCAGCAATGGAGAGGCATCCCCTGCCCAGCAATGGAGAGGCATCCCCTGCCCAGCAATGGAGAGGCATCCCCTGCCCAGCAATGGAGACGCATCCCCTGCCCAGCAATGGAGACGCATCCCCTGCCCAGCAATGGAGACGCATCCCCTGCCCAGCAAAGGATACATGCCCCCCATGCCCAGCAGTGAAGGCACGCCCTCTGCCCAGCCTTGCTCTGCTTAAAACATCCTACATGGGCAGTGACCGTTTTTCACAGCTGATATCAACCAATGAAGACATGCCCCCTGGCCAGCAATGGAGAAGCATTTCCTGCTCAGCCGTGAAGACACGCCCCCTGCCCAGCCGTGAAGACACAGCCCCCGATCAGCCGTGAAGACACAGCCCCCGATCAGCCGTGAAGACACAGCCCCCGATCAGCCGTGAAGACACAGCCCCCGATCAGCCGTGAAGACACAGCCCCCGATCAGCCGTGAAGACACAGCCCCCGATCAGCCGTGAAGACACAGCCCCCGATCAACCGTGAAGACACGCCCCTGATCACCCCTAGAGATCATGGCTGACAGTGGCTCCTGGCAAGGATCCCGGAGGATCGTCAGTAGGATACTCCGCCCCCCCCCATCCCACTGAGCTCAAGAGGAAGAAAGGATTTACCAACAATATATACCAATAACCACAATTCATAGACTAAACGGTTCACATACACTTTAAATCACCACTTTGAGTCACCACTAAACCTAACCCTTTAAGTCATTCCTAATTCTGCTACTATGAAGACTTACCTTTCCTGGAATCTCTAGCTGCAACCCTATAAACCCTGTGTAAGCTCTGTGTTGGAGCTTACACAGAGATAAGTACCTCCCCCTTGCCTCCATGTGACAATGTTTGGGACTGGTGATTGGCCTGAGGATCCTTGCAGGGATGAAACGGGGAGGGTCACAAGCTTCGCCATAACCAGAATTGCAGGGTATGTCCAAGGTCTTCAGTTGGAGAACAGGATGGCGGGGCAGTTGGGGGGGGGGGGGGGGGGGAATTAAACAATAGTAGAGGAGGTGGGAAATAAAAAGAACCTGCTACTTTGTCTTGATTGGGCAGAATGATGGGATTACTTTAATCTGACTGTAAACATTAAATTAACCATTGCCCTGAACCAAATCCCTGAAACTGGCTGTAAACCTAATAAGTAAATGATTTCACTGATAAATACTATATTATCATGGAGATAACTACCAGCAAGACAACCAAGTGATGCAATGAAAGTTTATGTCATCTATTTACAATGTGTGAAATAACAGAGCAACAAAACCTGCAGGAAAATCTCTACAACGATAAGAGGCAGGAAACAGGATGGAGGTTAACGTGCTCCATAGCATGTATGCAGTGTGCTGAGAAGAGATTAGAAGAGAATCCGATATGGGGAAATGACCAGCAGAGAAGTTCTAGAATGGTCTGGAGATTTTCTATATAGGGCAATGACCAGCAGAGGACTAGAATAGTTTGAAGGGACTCCCATATGGGAAAATGACCAACAGAGGTCTAGAATGGTCTAAAGAAACTTAAGTATTGGGCAATGACCAGCAGAGAAGGTCTAGAATGATCTGAAGAGACTCTTATATGGGGCATTGACCAGCAGAGGTCTAAAATGGTCTAAAGGGACTCCGATACACTAGCAGAGAAGGGTTAGAATGGTCCTTTATGGAGCAATGACCAGAACAGAAGATCAAGAATGGCCTGGAAAGTCTCCTAACAAGGGCAATGACCAGCATGGTCTTAAGAGACTCCTATATGAGGCAATGACCAACAGTAAAGGTCTAGAATGGTCTAAAGAGACACCAATAATCAGGCAATGACCAGCAGAGATGGTCAAGAATAGTCTGGATGATCTCTTAATGACCAGCACAGAAGATTTAGAGTGTTCTGGAGGCATTCCAATATGGGGCAATGACCAGCTGAGAAGGTCTAAAATGGTCAGGAGGATCTCCTTTTTGAGGCAATGACCAGCGGAGAAGATCAAGAATGGTCTGGGGGGTCTTCTATAAGGGGCAATGACAAGCAGAGCAGGTCAAGAATAGTCTGGGACAATGACCAGTAGAGAAGGTCTAGAATGGTCTCTCTTGGATAATGGTCACCCATATTCGTGCTGTCTTATGATCTGCCCATACGCAGTCCGAGACTGATGCATTTCCTTCTCAACATAGAGAAAAAAAACATTCTTTATGTGTGCCGTGAGGATTCATCATATGCTGATCTGCAGGGCTCTTCATATCTTCATATCATCCAAAACACGGCAGCAAGATTGGTAACGGGAAAAAACCATGGGAATCCATCTCCCCATCCCTGAGGGCCCTACATTGGCTAACTGTAAAGGATCGGATCACATTCAAGACCCTCTACCTCACCCACGAATGCACACAAGGAAACGCTCCTCAATACCTATGCGAGAAAATAAAACACTACACACCCAATCGAAGTCTCCGATCAACTAACCAAAAGCTCCTCCTCATTCCCAAGACCCGCTACAAATCAAAGGGAGAACAAAGATTCTCAGTCCAAGGACCAGGGCTATGGAACATTCTACCCACTAACATCCGCATGGAAGAAAACCATTGGGCCTTCAGAAAAAAACTCAAGACCCACCTCTTCTAAGAAGCAGGACAACACAGGACGGATGTAGCGCCTTGAGGCGACTCAGTTCGCATTTGTAGCGCTATACAAGTCATTCATTCATACCTAAGCAGAGATGAACTAATGCGTGTGGTTCAGCCTTGCAGGAGGTAATGGAGATATCACCAACGCTGAGTAATGGATGTCAGGTTAAAAGGGGGAATTACAAGTATAAAGCAAAAAACTGTGCTTGGTGCAAAAAAATGTCTTCTGAGACGAAACATGTTGAGGTGGAGCTTGGGCTGACGTCATTATGGTGCTGGACTGAGCAGTGGCTGGGTTGTTTATTTTGCTTGTATACTTTGCTGCTTATTTGGAGCACCTCTCCCTGTTGGAATTTTTATTCTATGTAATGAACAACGTAACAGGTGGAGTGGGAACAACCCAAAGAGGGAAGCAATGCCCCAAACTCCAAGGCGGGTGAGGAAAGACTCGGGCTCCATGGCACAGTGATCTCCCTGCTGGAGTCATCAAGAGATGAGAAGCCAATGGGACTCATCCCATGGCTTTTCCTACAGCTAAAACATTGCACTGAGTGAACCTTTATTGGTTCTTATTACTGGATACCCGTTGAAATTTGTAAGCTAATTAAAGATGAACTGTCACTTCGTCCATCCAAGGCAAAAAAACAAATGCCCTGTACAGGTAATTTGTTTTTTCTGGTGTCCAGATTTGGGCTTTAATGAAGGATTAATCACTTTCCGGATACACGGTTACTATTTGTATACCTTTATTTGTGCTGTAGTCTGTAGTTTGTATACTTTGTTTTCCATGATTATTATTTGCTGTAATTCTGAGCGGACTCCAATATATCACAGAGATATCAGTGACAGTAGAATAGATGGAGGTTTTTCCCTGCTTGGGGCTCAACAATGGCCCCAGAGAAGCTTTATTTGTTTTATTTGCGGGGCGGATAGCTGTTCCAGGTCGGTGGCTTTGACTGAACACCAGGTACCCCTTGGCACAGGCGGGATTCTGGGAGCTGACCCAGCGCCAGGTTAAAAAAAACGGATTGGTTTGTGGGCCTCACGGTTCTTTGTGTGCCAAGGATTGGAGGTGAGGTGTTCAGGTCTGGCATGCCAGATGTCCCGGGCAAACAAACCAACTATGTGTGCACAAAAGCTTTGTTCTTATAAACCGACACTTTAGTGTGATCCCCGTATCAATGACGAGTCTCCCCAACAGCTGGGGGGGGGGGGGGGATTATCTGGATCAAGGTGTGAACAATAGGAGGGGGCTGGGCTGCGATACCTCAATCTGTCATGGATGAAACATTATAACGGGCGGCGGGTCAGGTTATAAAGAGACCTGTGCATACTTTTAGTATGGCGCCTCCTGGTGGAGGAAAAAAATTCTTGCTTTTATTTGCAACCCCGTCAAACGTCAATCATTTACCATCTAACAGTGAAGATTACCCAATATGGACCCCTGCATTGGGCGGGGGCTGGGGAGGCCGTGTAGAGCAGTGGGTTAACCTTAGGGTGGGGAGTGGGAAATACCGTACTTACATGAATGTGCAGGTGACAGGGTCTCATTAAAAGGGTTTGCTCACCTTTATCAAAAAATTGCCTACACAGGGATGCCTGTAGATTAAAAAAAAACTAATTGTGCAGCTTTGACCAAAGTTAAATATAGGTGTAGGCCCATTTATGTACCTCCAGAAGCCTGGCCGAAAACTTCCAGAGATGGTATCATCCTGCCTTGCTTTGTTACTAGGAGGTTGCTAAAACACTCCCAGCTGTTACTAAGTCCCCCTATTCATTCACACCAGGGGGGGAGCGGGATCTGGAGCCCTCTTGTTAAAGGGGCTTCCAGATTCGATAAACCCCCGCCCGCGGACCCCCCACAATCACCGGCCAGGGTTGTGGGGAAGAGGCCCTTGTCCACATCAATATGGGGACAAGGAGCTTTGGTGGGGAAGAATGTGGCCTGGTATTGTTCAGAAGGGGGGGACGGACGGACTACTCGCTCATCCTCCCCCTTTCCTGACCTGCCTGGCTGCATGCTCGGATAAGTGTCTGGTATGAATTTTGGGAGGGACTGCTGTGTGGGGGTCCCCTCGGAATCCATACCAGACCTAAGGGCCTGGTATGGATTGGGGGGACCCCACACCGGTTTTTTCTCTTATTTTTTCAATGCTGGCAATTCTTTTTTCATTCAGCTGTCAGCAAGGAACCCCGCTGACCCCCACAATCACTGGCCAGGGTTGTGGGGAAGAGGCCCTTGTCCCATCAATATGGGGACAAGGAGCTTTGGTGGGGAAGAATGTGGCCTGGTATTGTTCAGAAGGGGGGGGGGGGGGACTACTCGCTCCTCTTCCACCTTTCCTAATCTGCCTGGCTGCATGCTTGGATAAGGGTCTGATATGAATTTTGGGAGGGACTGCTGTGTGGGGGTCCCCTCGGAATCCATACCAGACCTGAGGGCCTGGTATGGATTGGGGGGGACCCCACACCATTTTTTTCTCTTATTTTTTCAATGCTGGCAATCCTTTTTTCATTCAGCTGTCAGAAGGGAACCCTGCTGACAGCTGATCACTCATCAGTTGTTAAAGCGGAGTTCCCACTGTTAAATTTTTTTTTTTTTAGGATTAATATCTTTTGTTTCTAACGCTTATTTATAGCACTCACATTTCTGTGCTGAATCGCTGCTCGATTGCCGATTTCATAGAGGAATATATCTTATATTCCTGTTTCCTGGCAGTTTTCATAGTGCTTGTGGGCATGTGAAGCCCTAGCACTATCTTCCAGGCTCTGGTGCAGCTGAGCGACCAGCATGCACCACCCGTTCTCGCACATGCGCAGCATGTATGGCGCAGCGCCGTACACTTCTGACGTTGCCATCACAACGAAGTGCCCGCCCCCGTTGTGATGGCAACGAAGCCCTTGGCACTGCCCACCGACTCCTGGGAAACGATGACAAGAATCTCCCAGGAGCACTAGCGAGCACGGGCGCCGAGGGAAATGACGTCAGGCGTCATGGTGAGGAAGAGGCAGATTACGAGGGACCCCCTAGCAACAGACATGGAAAGGTGAGTAAAAAGAAAAAATGTTTTTCCAAATGTTGTTACTTGTTCTTAATTCAGCTGAATAATGCAAAATGAATTTTATGAGTGGCTTTAAGGACGCGGCGGCCACCAGGTTACTGGCAGTGGTAAATGACTGCAGGCTTCCACTACTAAAATACCGAATTACTTCATAAAATAGTGCATGAGATATTTTAGTAGCGTTTTTTTTAGTGAATGCTAAAAAATGTTTTGAAAAATGCTGCGCAGTATCTTGCCTTATACTCGGATGCGGGAAGATACCACTTTGTGAATGGAGCCCTGTATGTCAGAGAATTTGATGAAGGCTTCTTAGCCGAAACGCGTCAACGTAGCCTGTAACCAAATAAAGGACTTTTATTGAAGAGCATCCGAGTCGCCAGCCCTTTTCTGATTCAAGTCCTGTACGTCAGAGAAGTCCAAAGCCCAACACAGACCCTAAGGGTTCCTCACCTCCTGCAGGGTGGTGCAGTATTTCCAGTATGCAATCTATACAAAGTACACTGCGGGGTTATAATTGACAAGCTGGCAACAGGAAGGAGGAAGCAGCCAGCCTTAGTACATATATATGTACACCCTGTGCCCCGATTACCAGCCGCCAAGACCGGCCCAGACGGCGATGGTGTGAGTGAAGACCTGGCTCAACGCACAGCACCCAACAAGGACTCATTGCTACGATTGGTGGACACTTACGTGGCTGAGGTATGAAGAAGCTCTCGGGTTCCTCCTCGATGGGCTCCGTGTCGTTGTGCGCCGTCTTCTTGTGCATGGCCAGCGTGGAGATCTGTTTGTAGGTTTTGCCGCAGTGGTTGCAGTTGTACGGTTTGGAGTGTGTGTGAACCACGTGGTGCTTGTATAGGCTGGAATATTCTGTGAACCTTTTGTCGCAGCCGGGTACCGTACAGACGTAAGGCTTCTCACCTGTTCAGAGAAAAAAAAAAAAAAAACAATGTGGAGGGAGGATCAGCAATCTAGTCTAGGTCGCTGCCCCAGGCCCACAGTCCCTCTGTGTCCATCTACAACTATGGGGGCTGATTTACTAAAACTGGAGAGTACAAGATCTGGTGCAGCTCTGCATAGAAACCAATCAGCCTCCAGGTTTTATTGTCAAAGCTTCATTGAAGAAGCTGAGGTTAGAAGCCGATTGGCTGCCATGAACAGCTGCACCAGATTTTGCACACTCCAGTTTTAGTAACCCCCCCCCCACCCCACTGTGTAAAGGAAGCTGACATTCTACGGGGCGGAAGAATAGATTTTCATTTTTGCTGGAAAACAATCGGGTGATTTTGGTAATAGTTGTGACTGTTTTCCTTCGCTCCAGTTCTTTACACATTCACTTGGAAGGTGGCCATGAAACAGAGAGACCCCCCAGTGGTCACAAGAGGTATTACACCATTCTGTGCACAATAGAACTTGAAAGGCTTCATTACCCATAGTAACCAATGAGATCCCAGCTATTACTTCCAGTACAAGGAAGAAAATATAACCAAACACCTGAATGATAACAGCCAATGAAATCCTGCAATGAGAGAAACGCAGAGGCACTGCTGACCTTTCCGGTAGCACATCCTAGTTGCCCGGTTGACCATCCTTATTCAGCAGTTTGAGTCACTGACCCAGAAAAAGCATAAGGACCTCCGAACTGTCTATGACTATTCTGATGTGCACACTTGTTCTGGGTGAAGCTGCCGAGTCAGCATAACCAACCACAAAGCAAGGCCTATAAAGACATGGATGAGCGAGTTTAGGGTGGAGGAACTTGACTGGCCTCAACCTGATAGAACACCTTTGGGATGAATTAGAGCGGAGACTGCGAGCCAGGCCTTCTCGTCCAACATCAGTGCCTGACCTCACAAATGCTCTTCTGGAAGAATGGTCAAACATTCCCATAGACACCCTCCTAAACCTTGTGGAGAACCTTCCCAGAAGAGTTGAAGTTGTTATAGCTGTAAAGGGCGGAGCCAACTCAATATTGAACCCTATGGACTAAGACTGTCATTAAAGTTCATGTGTGTGTAAAGGCAGGTGTCCCAATACTTTTCACAAGATAGTGTATGTTTGGATGCTCAGCATATAGGGGATAATCTTGTGAGTTGGGAGACCCGAGGGGTATATGAGGCTCATCCTATAACTAGAGAGATAGAACACTGATACCTGTGTGTATCCGCACGTGGTTCTTGTAGTTGGTGGCGCTGGCGAACGCTCTTCCGCAGCCCGGTTCTGAGCAGTAATAAGGCCGCTCCCCCGTATGCGTTCGGATGTGAACTTTACGGATGTTGGAGGTAGTGAATGACCTTCCGCAGCCTTCAAAGGGACATTTAAACGGCCTTTCTCTGGCGGGGGGGGGGGGGGAGAGAAACATTCAATTATCATACAAGAAATCTTCTGAACGAACAACACAACAGAACAGAACAGAAGAGACATTTCGGAAAGGGGACACCTTTTCTGTGTGAAAACACTAAGGCCCCTTTCACACGATCTGTCCAATCAGAGCAGTCTGTCAGTTTTTCAGGCGGACCTGATCGGACGCTCCATTCACCTCTATGGAGCGGCGGATGACCGCTGTGACATGTCCGCTGACACCTGCCCCTATCCGATCCTGTCCGCCAAATATATATTAATATCTCTCTCTAATTAGATAGATAGAAAGAGAGAAAGAGAGAAAAGAAAGATTATATATATATATATATAAATGAGAGAGAGAGAGGAGAGAGAGAGCTCAGTGAGAGAGGAGAGCGAGAGGAGAGAGAGAGAGAGAGAGAGAGAGAGAGAGAGAGGAGCGAGAGAGAGAGAGATAGACAGCGACAGAGAGAGAGCAGAGACAGAGAGAGAGAGAGAGAGAGAGAGAGAGAGAGAGAGAGAGAGAGAGAGAGAGAGAGAGAGAGAGAGAGAGACAGAGAGAGAGAGAGAGAGAGAGAGAGAAGAGAGAGAGAGAGAGAGAGAGAGCAGAGCAGAGAGAGAGAGGGGGAGAGAGAGAGAGGGGAGAGAGAGCAGGGAGAGAACAGAGAGAGCAGAGAGAGAGAGAGAGGGGCAGAGAGAGAGAGGGCAGAGAGAGAGAGGGGGCAGAGAGAGGGGGGGGGCAGAGAGAGGGGGGGCAGAGAGAGGGGGGGGGCAGAGAGAGGGGGGGCAGAGAGAGGGGGGCAGAGAGAGAGAGGGGGCAGAGAGAGAGAGGGGGCAGAGAGAGAGGAGAGAGAGAGCAGAGAGAGAAGAGAGAGCTGAGAGAGAGAGCGCAAGAGGAGAGAGAGAGAGAACAGAGAGAGAGAGGAGAGAGAGAGAAGAGAGAGAGAGAGAGAGAGAGAGCGCGCGAGAGATATTAATCAGACAGGAGAGAGAGAGACAGAGAGAGGAGAGAGAGACAGAGAGAGGAGAGTGAGACAGAGACACAGAGAGACCAAGAGAGACAGAGAGATAGAAAGAGAGAGCAGAGAGAGCAGAGAGGAGAGAGCAGAGAGAGAGAGAGAGACAGAGAGAGAGAGAGAGAGACAGAGAGAGGAGAGAGAGGGAGAGAGAGAGAGAGAGACAGAGACAGAGAGCAGAGAGGGGGAGAGAGAGAGAGAGAGAGAGAGAGAGAGAGAACAGAGAGCAGAGAGGGAGAGAGAGGAGAGAGAGAGAGCGCTTTTTAAAAATCTTTTTTAGCTTTTTTTATTTTTTAATCCGGCCACTCAGGGGTTACAACATTTTATTTTTTGGTTTGTTTAAAGTCAATCCATCTCCTTCTATGAATTTCTCACACATAATGACATCAGAACGCACACATACTTGTAGCTATGACAGGATGTGTGTGTGTGTTACTAGCAGCCAATGACAATCCTCGCCTGGTCTATTCAAATGTGCCGCTGCGGCGGTCTCGTGTTGCAGACTCCGGGGCGGAGAGTACGCCGTGTTCTGTACAGAGCTTGCGGGCGCCGTGCCCAGAACACAGAGGCCTCTCCTTTCCGTCTGTTAGGAGGAGTTATATAACTATTACATAAACCGTGTTACTGAGGAAACCAGATCTACCCAGAGAACATGGAGATAATGAATGGGCTGCGGCGGGATCGGGACCATTCACTAATAACGGCAAGAATGACATAGAATAGGAAAGCAGGCGCGGCCTCTCCCACTTTCCTCCAGTAAAACGTATAAATGACAGTCATATCCAATAATACCGACATGCAGAGTTATATTAACCCCTTCAATGCCAGGGACTTTCACAGCCTTCCTGCCCAGGCGCCAATTTTCAGCGCTCTCACACTTTGAATGACAATTTTGCGGTCATTCTACACTGTACACAAATGACATTTTTATAATTTTGTTCCTACAAATAGAGTTTTCTTTTAGTGGTATTTAATCACCCCTGGGATTTTTTTTTTCGAAAAATAAAACGAACAAAAGACCAAAGTCTTTTTATTTTTAAAATAAAAAAACTATTTTGTTTTTGGTTATTAAATTTTGTAAATAAGTAATTTTTCTCCTTCGTTGATTTGCGCAGATGAGGCTACTCTAATGGGCAATTTGAAAAAAAAACCACGTTGTTCTTTGTTTCAGTTATGAAACTTTGCAAATAAATAATCTTTCTTTATAAATTTAGGACAAAAATATATTCTGCTACATTTGTTTGGTGAAAAGAACCCAAATCAGTGTTTATTATTTAGTCTGTAGGAAAGTTATAGAGTCCGCTTTTTGGAAAGGTATTTTAGTAAGAGGCGTGGCACGTTTTTTGAAGTTTTAATTTTTAGTCACAATTTTTGGGAAAATTAAGACATTTTTTAATCGTAAAGACATCGTAAAAGAAAAAAAAAGTAGTAACAAAGAAAAAAAAAAACGAAGAAAATTTTTTTTTTTTTTACTACATACTGTCACCAGTGCAGTACAGCGTCATCATGGTGGTACTGGTGACAGTATGTAAAAAAAAAAAAAAAATAGTAATATTTTCATTTTTTTTCTTTGTTACTACTTTTTTTTCCTTTTACGATTTTTTTTTTCCTAAAGTAGTAGTACTGTACCACTCTGGGGAAGTGATCAGGATTTTTTTTTTTTTTAAACATCATGATTGCTTATACCAATGAATTTGATTGGTATAAGCAACCATTTTTACTGAATGAAACTGATTCAGTCAGTGAATATTGCTGTGATTGGCCACAGTTAATCGCATGGTACACATGGGCTGTGATTGGCCATGTCTGTACCATGTGATCACTGTGACCAATCACAGCTAGCAACACAATTGTACACAATGGATGGCATGAAAGGAAGCGATTGGTGATGGCTGTGATTGGTCACAGCGACCACATGGTACCGGCAACGGAACAGTAGGGTGATCCTGCCATCAGTGTCTTTTTGACACCGCCAGTAATGGACTTCGCCCACAGCGCAGCCATGCGTGAGGCACGTTCTGGGAGGATGTCATATAACGTCCACCCGGAACGACGAAAGTCCCGCCTGGCTTGTAGCAAAATGACGGAAGTGGTTAAAAATCTAGCAAGAGCGCATTGCTGTAGGTATATTTCTTTTGAAGCAACTTTTATTTTATTTTTTTTTATAAAAAAAGGCTTACCTGTAAAGAAAGGGATTGACCCCGCGTTCCTCCAGCTGCCGGTCTCTGCTATATTCAATCACTGCAGTGGCTTCTGCATGAGACTCACTGCTAGGAGTATCATGTTCCTGGTAACCCGCTGTGCTCTGTGATTTCTTCCTCCGGCCCTTATGCGGAGGGGAAAGTGCAGCCACGTCCAATGTGGAAGATTTCAGAAGCATTGTAGTGCTTTAGGATAGCGGAGAGAGTTGTAATTTTAACCCTTTTCTTTGCAGGGAAGCCCTTTTTTTCTTTTTTAACTTTTCCTTTCCTAACCACTTATGGACCAGGTCTATTTTTCAAACTTAACTTTACAAGTTAAAATATTTTTTTTTTGCTAGAAAATTTCTTAGAACCCCCAAACATTATATATATATATATATATATATATATATATATATATATATATATATATATATATATATATATATATATATATATATATATATATATATATATATATATATATATATATTTTCAGACACCCTAGAAAATAAAATGGCGGTCGTTGCAATACTTTATGTCACACCGTATTTGTGCAGCAGTCTTACAAAACGCAATTTTTTTTGGAAAAAATACACTTTTTTTGAAGAAGAAGAGAGTAAAGTTAGCTCAATTGTTTTCTATATTGTGAAAGATCATGTTACGCCGAGTAAATTGATACCAAACATGTCACACTTCAAAATTGCGCCCGCTAGTGGAATGGTGACAAACTTTGACACTTAAAAATCTCCATAGGCGACGTTTAAATATTTCTACAGGTTACCAGTTTAGAGTTACAGAAGAGGTCTAGTGCTAGAATTATTGCTTCCGCTCTAACGATCGCGGCAATACCTCACAAGGGTGGTGGTATGCGTTCGCTTCTGTGCACGAGCACGGCCGGACAGGGCGCTTTAAATTTTTTTTTTTTTTCTTATTTATTTTTACATTGTCACTTTAAAAAAGAAAGATTTTTTGAATCACTTTTATTCCTATTATAAGCAGTGTAAACATCCCTTGTAATAGAAAAAAAAAGCATGACAGGACCTCTTTAATGTGAGATCTGGGGGTCAAAAAACCTCAGAGCTCACATTTACACTTACAAGCAATAAAAATAAAAATTGAAAAAAATAAATAAAATAAAGTCCCTTTAAGGCCGTTGGGTGGCATTGAAGTTTGATGTTGCTCCGGTCCTCCAAGGGCATAGAGTCGAGTGGTGGCTATCATGCCCTCAGTCGACTTCCTGCCCATCAGGCCACAGGACCGGATCATCTCTGCCGCTTTCAACGGCTCCGGTAAGCGGCGGAGACGCCGGGGACGTGCCAGAAAGGGGTACTTCTCCTGACGCCCATAAAAGTGATTTTGCGGCGAAACTTTTATCTTAAAGCGGACTGCCGCCATTTAAAAAAGTACCAGGGTTATGGCAGCTGCCATAACAATGGTATTTAACAACAAAGTAGCGACTTAGAATGGCGGCGGGCGGGCGGTCCGGAAGCGGTTAAACTAGTAAATGTATTTGCTGCAGAGATGGCGATTCAATCTCCTTTCTATGTGGTGTGGTAAAGGTGGAACATGAGAGGTCTGTTAAGACCACCAACGGGGCTCCTAAAAAATTGTAAAAAAAATAAAAATAAAATCATAAAAAATATAGTAAAAAACTAAAACGGTAGAAAATTATAAAAAAACAAAAAAAACAAAAAAACAATTGACACCAGTGAAGGAACTACCAGGGTAGGAAAGGTTGCACTCGCATCGTACTGCCACAGCGCTAATCCCTTCCTGCCATCTTAGGGCCTGCTCCAGAACACGTGAAAGGGTTCTGCTGTGAGCCCGTAATAAAGGGCCCCCCGTGGCCTGGAGGGAAAAGCCTTGGCCGGGGGCGGGGGGGCTTCAGATTTTTGCATCGGGACCCTGAAAGTTACGCCTATGTCATAGACCAAAACACTAGGATGTGGGAGGAATGAGGGGGGGAGGCGGGTCAGACTTCAGGAAAAGAAGTCAGTATTTGCAAAGCTGAGTGTTTCTGGGTTTGTAGCTCCTGGGGCATGCTGGGAGCTCTGAGCAGATACATCTAGGTGGTATTCTGAGATATTATAAGCGGTCCCATGTTGGTTACCTGTGTGCGTTCGGATGTGTTTCTGGAGGTCTCCCGACGTTTTGAATGATTTGGTGCAATTTTCCTCTGTACATCTGTAAGGCTTCTCTCCTGTGTGAGTGCGAACGTGGCTTTTCAATCCGTAACCTGAGGAACGGGACAGGACGACACATGCTGAATGACGGCTCCAGCAGACAGAAGAGGATAAGACGTGAAGCCCAGACAAAACTACGGCTAAATAACAAAGATTAACCACTCACCAATGATGTCAACATTTGGATAAAACTTTATTGTTCTGGATGTGCACAGCCTGGGACCTCCCCATTCTGACATGGTACACTATAGATCTCTATAACTAAGCTTGTCTCTGGGGGGTCCCAGGTGGGGCTTCCAATGTGTACATCCAGAACAATAAAGTTTTATGAAAATGCCAATATCATTATAGTGTGTGGTCAGTCCTTGTGATTAAGCTTTCTATGAGGAGTGTGGCCAAGCGCCATCCTGACACTGCCTGTTCTATGTGGACACCGGCATGCTATGCAAACTTGTGAACTGCAATCCCTTTTTGTCTTTCAGTTGCAGACAAAACTAAATTAGGCAGATGCAGGAGAGTGACAACATGCATTGAAAAACATATCATTCAGTACTGGAAAACGAAAATTGGAGAATAAAAAAAAAAAAAAAAGACAGCATAAGCGGCAGTTGCAAGGAAACAAAGTGCGCAAATGTGTCCACAATACCTGTTGCAAACGCTTTTCCACAACCTCCATGTTCACACTGGTAAGGCCGGTCCCCCGTGTGTGATCGTTCATGGACCTGTCGGTAAGAACATTCAGCTTAGTGCTTCATAAAACACGTCACATCTCTGCACAGCAGAAATACAGATGGGGTGCGGGGTCACAGGATGTACAGAGGAGAATGCAGGGTCATAAGATGTACAGGAAGAGAGTGCAGGGGTCACAGGATGTACAGGAAGAGAGTGCGGGGGTCACAAAATGAATAGGAAGTGAGTGCACGATCACAGGATGTACAGGAAGAGAGTGCGGGGTCACAGGATGTACAGGAGGAGAGTGCGGCGGTCACAGGATGTACAGAGGAGAATGCAGGGTCACAAGATGTACAGGAAGAGAGTGCAGGGGTCACAGGATGTACAGGAAGAGAGTGCGGGGGTCACAAGATGAATAGGAAGTGAGTGCACGATCACAGGATGTACAGGAAGAGAGTGCGGGGTCACAGGATGTACAGAGGAGAATGCAGGGTCACAAGATGTACAGGAAGAGAGTGCAGGGGTCACAGGATGTACAGGAAGAGAGTGCGGGGGTCACAAGATGAATAGGAAGTGAGTGCACGATCACAGGATGTACAGGAAGAGAGTGCGGGGTCACAGGATGTACAGGAGGAGAGTGCGGGGTCACAGGATGTACAGGAGGAGAGTGCGGGGTCACAGGATGTACAGGAAGAGAGTGCAGGGGTTACAGGATGTACAGGAAGAGAGTGCGGGGGTCACAAGATGAATAGGAAGTGAGTGCACGATCACAGGATGTACAGGAAGAGAGTGCGGGGTCACAGGATGTACAGGAAGAGAGTGCGGGGTCACAGGATGTACAGGAAGAGA
The DNA here is from genome assembly GCA_037952925.1 of Lithobates clamitans. Taxonomy (NCBI): domain Eukaryota; kingdom Metazoa; phylum Chordata; class Amphibia; order Anura; family Ranidae; genus Lithobates; species Lithobates clamitans. The sequence continues at coordinate 59,590 of JBBGZY010003399.1, read as the reverse complement.
GTGCAGGGGTTACAGGATGTACAGGAAGAGAGTGCAGGGGTTACAGGATGTACAGGAAGAGAGTGCAGGGGTTACAGGATGTACAGGAAGAGAGTGCAGGGGTCACAGGATGTACAGAAGGAGACATAAAAAGAGAGAGGGGCGCACTGGCCATGTGCATTATCTTTTGTAAAACATTTATTGAATAAAATAATAAAAGAAATTACTCACAAGCAGTAGTACAATCAGGTGCCATAAAACTCGAGCAGCAACAAGCCGCAAGTAGTTATAGTGATGAGCGAAGCTTTCCAAAGGTCTTAGAGGAACATATAGGCATCACTACTAGCTAACGCGTTTCAAAGGGCACGTCCCTTCTTCTTCAGAGCTCAGCAGTGAACCCTCCTTCAGTGGTCCCTGTATATATAGTGTATGTGCCAAAAAAGCACAGCCAATGGAGTAGGGAGGGCACATGGGGCCCCTCCCCCTCAGTGGATCCCTCCCTCATAGGCTTCACACTTTCTATTAACACTATTTATATCCATATTTTATATCATCATTTTTATTATATATTATATATTCATCTATATCATTTCATTATATCAATTAATTATCATCTATCCACTTGCACAAGTGTGAAGCCTATGAGGGAGAGATGCACTGAGGGGGAGGGGCCCCATGTGCCCTCCCTACTCCATTGGCTGTGCTTTTTTGGCACATACACTATATATACAGGGACCACTGAAGGAGGGTTCACTGCTGAGCTCTGAAGAAGAAGGGACGTGCCCTTTGAAACGCGTTAGCTAGTAGTGATGCCTGTATGTTCCTCTAAGACCTTTGGAAAGCTTCGCTCATCACTATAACTACTTGCGGCTTGTTGCTGCTCGAGTTTTATGGCACCTGACTGTACAACTGCTTGTGAGTAATTTCTTTTATTATTTTATTCAATAAATGTTTTACAAAAGATAATGCACATGGCCGGTGCGCCCCTCTCTCTTTTTATGTCTTTGTTTGCTAGGATTCCCCATCCTTGAGGGCAGCAAGGCCTGTGACATTTTTCCATATATCTGGTTGACCACTTGTGCGCAGGAGTCATTTTCTTTTTTCTATATCGGTTGACTGTACAGAAGGAGAGTGCGGGGGTCACAGGATGTACAGAAGGAGAACGCTAAGTCACAAGGTATGGCAACATGTGCCACTGAGTCTCAGTGATTTTAAGAATCCAATGAATGAAAGGGGCAGGTCAGGGACAGTCAAGCTGGAGAGGAAAGTGCTGGATAATGGTGGACTTCTCCAGTCAGGAAATGACTTGCTGCAGCTTCTAATGCACAGTGTGAGGAGCTCACAGTGTGCAATGAAATCAAAGTAAGACATTTCTGCACAGGTGATGCGTCTGTATAACTGTAGGGAGGGGAAGGCCAAAGTTTTATTACCACAACCTAAATAAAAAGAGTATAAGAAGTAGTGGTAACAAGTTTCATATTTCAATACGGGTCTTGGGATACCACAGAGAGCTTTGGTATGAGCATATTGAGATCTTACTTTGAGAGTGTATGGTTGCCCCCTTGTGGCAGAACTCGGGTAATGCACTTTTAAAATGCCGTTATTAAATGTGTTTGCACTCCTGTTGCAGCATTTTAGGATGTAGGTGCATATGTGCGGCTTTTTTTCTTTTTTCCATCATTCTCATGATTCAGATGTATTGAAATGTAAAAATGCATAACTATTGCATTTCTATCTATTTCAAGGGATATAAAATTACCCTTTTTGCAAATTTAAACTTCAGCATATACAATTGTAGTTCAGTATTGCTTATCTGACTAATGTCCCGTGCATGGTCTGTGCTGGTGGAAACTACAGGTAACCACAAAGGTGTGCGCAGGCCCTTAGGTGAGCGCTGTGATTGGAGCACCGCGAAGACCACAATGAACTGCTCCTATATGTCTGACCAAATTCCACCATGAAGTTTATTCATTAAAGTCTTGGACCCGAACAGGTCGAGGATTGGGGGGTTACCTTAAGATGATGTGCGGTTGTGTATAGTTTGCCACAACCATCGAAGTCGCAGCGAAAGGCCTTCTCGTTTGTCTGCGGGGGTTTTGGCGTTACTCGAGGCTGGTGACCTTGTAATACAATCTGCCGGATAGAAAACAAGAATGAAGGTCTGATTGTGACAACTTCTCAGGATCTTTCTTCTAATTAGGTTCTATCCCCCCCCAGACCTTTCACCATTTCTGTTACCCCTCCCTGGACTCGTTCTAACTGATCAATATCTTTTTCTAAGCAAGATCTTAAGAACTGGTTTCACTAAAGATCTATATAGAGGAATCAGAACCTCCTTCCTCCTCCTGGTGACCCCTCTAGTGATATAAAGATCTATGTAGAGGAATCAGGACCTCCTTCCTCCTGCTGGTGACCCCTCTAGTGATATAAAGATCTATATAGAGGAATCAGGACCTCCTTCCCCCTGCTGGTGACCCCACTAGTGATATAAAGATCTATATAGAGGAATCAGGACCTCCTTCCTCCTGCTGGTGATCCCTCTAGTGATATAAAGATCTATGTAGAGGAATCAGGACCTCCTTCCTCCTGCTGGTGACCCCTCTAGTGATATAAAGATCTATATAGAGGAATCAGGACCTCCTTCCCCCTGCTGGTGACCCCACTAGTGATATAAAGATCTATATAGAGGAATCAGGACCTCCTTCCTCCTGCTGGTGATCCCTCTAGTGATATAAAGACCTATATAGAGGAATCAGGACCTCCTTCCTCCTGCCGGTGATCCCTCTAGTGATATAAAGATCTATATAGAGGAATCAGGACCTCCTTCCTCCTGCTGGTGACCCCTCTATTGATATAAAGATCTATATAGAGGAATCAGGACCTCCTTCCTCCCGCTGGTGATCCCTCTAGTGATATAAAGATCAATATAGAGGAATCAGGACCTCCTTCCCCCTGCTGGTGACCCCACTAGTGATATAAAGATCTATATAGAGGAATCAGGACCTCCTTCCTCCTGCTGGTGATCCCTCTAGTGATATAAAGACCTATATAGAGGAATCAGGATCTCCTTCCTCCTGCCGGTGATCCCTCTAGTGATATAAAGATCTATATAGAGGAATCAGGACCTCCTTCCTCCTGCTGGTGATCCCTCTAGTGATATAAAGATCTATATATAGGAATCAGGACCTCCTTCCTCCTGCTGGTGATCCCTCTAGTGATATAAAGATCTATATAGAGGAATCAGGACCTCCTTCCTCCTGCTGGTGACCCCTCTAGTGATATAAAGATCTATATAGAGGAATCAGGACCTCCTTCCTCCTGCTGGTGACCCCTCTAGTGATAAATAATGATCTATATAGGGGTAAAAGGACAAATGTAACTGAACACACTCCACAAATGATTATTATCACAAACCTGCATTTTCTTCTCTGTCTCAGTCTCGGTGATTAAGGTGTTGCTCCCCACATTCTCTGCACCTTCAATCGACACCTGCAACAAATCCGACATTCTGCAACACTGTCCCGAGGGAGTACGATCCACATTTGGCAGTCAAACTTTTTTTGTAAAAAAAATCAAGCTTTACCTTGGCGGCATACTGTTCCAAAGCAGTAATTGTGTCCGGGTCGATGGTGGCTTCTCCCGTGTGTAGTCCGGCCACCGTGCCGTCTGCCTGGATCGCCAGGATGGTGTCGGGCTGCGGGACCTGCACCGTGTGGTGGATGTACGCCGTTGTGCCATCTTCGAGCTGCACGGCCTGTACAGAGCTCTGGTCATAGGAGTCTGCCAGAACGAAACACAGAGACCACCATGTTTCTCTACAGGAAGGAGTTCCAGCAAATCTTTCAACATTACGTATGAAGGAAAATGTCAGATGTACTTCTAAAAATGGGGCTTCGTTATGAATATCAGGATGAACAGCGAACCTTTTATTTCAAAAGGTCTATCGACAGCTTTGTCTAGAAGGACAGAAGATGGATGAGAATGCCAGAGGACTGGAATAAGTCCAGGATAATTTTATTTATTTTTTCCCCCGCTGCACAGCGTGCTCTGAGAACAGAGACCAGGGTCTCACCGAGAGCCCCCAGGTCTCCTACCAATGTTCAGGACCCGGAACTCCTGATTCCGGGTCAGCTGATCGCTGTGGTAGCCTCTGATTTGCTAACACAGTGATCAGTCACTGTAAAGCCCCTCCCTGTCTTTCTCTGACTCTCTCTCTCTCTCTCTGTGTGAATGGAGAGGAAAGATACATTGTATCTTTCTCTTTTCTTGCAGAGAGAGAAAAAAAATAGAAAACTGGCAGTGTTTACATCTGCCAGAGCCCGAAGTGACGTCATTATGTCGCTTTCAGCCTCCCAGGGCCATAGAGCTGGCCTTGGACCATCCTGTCCATGGTCAGCTCTATGGTAATTCGTCAGGCTCCTGATCACATGGGAGAGAACGCTGCCTGTGAAAGCAATCCAGCAGGTGAATAGCCGCTAGGATGCCTTTTACATTAGAGGTAATCGCCAGCTGAAAAAAAAGAAGATATCTGAATGATGCCTGTAGCTGCACCCAGCATCCAGATGTCATCACTTCAACCTAAGGATGTCATATGATGTCCTATGAGCTGGAAGTGGTTAAAGCAAATGAAATGGTGAACTATCATCCTACACCCACAGAGGTAAGTACAGCTGGGACCTGGGGAGGGTATAGGGCAGGGGTCTCAAATTGGCGGCTACAAGTCCCATCATTTCTCTGCCAGTGGGAGTCAGCCTTGCAATGCCTTATGGGTCTTGTAGTTCCGCAACAGCTGGAGGGCTGCCTTGGTGTAGGGTGTTCATTCACTTTTTCTGCATAACTGAGCAGGCCTGTTAGCTGTACTACACCTAAGTCTAGGTCAGCCACATATCTGTGACACGCCGCAGGGTGTTGTATCAGTTTTGCTCTTACATGCACTCTTCGTTTTGCAGATCGATAAGCTGTATTGGAGAACTGGAATTAGCTGCGGTGCTCGATGTAAGAGTCACTACTTTCCAAATCAACTGACATTACTATCTGGACAGGTTATCAATCGCACCCAGAGACTGGATGGGTGGTTATTTTAATCTTTCGGACTAACTGCTGCCAACTGTACCAAGCGCCCTACAGTGGTGCTGACAGCGGACCACCATTCTGCCCAGCCTGTAGTGTAATGAAATCCGGGTACCTTTGGTAGAGTGATGGATGTAAGCAGTGGTCCCGTCTTCCAGCTGCACAGCCTGCCCATCCTCCAGATGAAGACCGTCTATGAGGGAAAATGTAGAACAATATCAGAAACTAAACTCAGTCTTCATCATTAGCAAGGGAGCGAGTTCCAATCATTCCTCCCACACACAAGGGCATCATGTATACCGCAACATGCCCACAGGTGTGAAGGGGCCCCAAGTCAGAAGTGGAGGGAGGGCTGCAATGTTTTTGTCTTCCTCTGCATCAACTGTGTGTATAGGATTGTATCTATGGAGGTGTTCTTTTTTTCTTCTGTTAGTTGAACTGGATGGACTTGTGTCTTTTTTTTCCCAACCAGATTAACCGTGTAACTAGTTTTAACACAGGTTAGTCAGTATAGATGTTAGGAGGGGGAGGGGGGGGGGGCATTTTTAAGACTAGTTAGGTTTAGACTGGAATCCCAAACCCAGGACTCTGCATTCACTATATCTGGTCTCCCCAGGACTCTGCATTCACTATATCTGGTCTCCCCAGGACTCTGCATTCACTATATCTGGTCTCCCCAGGACTCTGCATTCACTATATCTGCTCTCCCCAGGAGCCTGCATTCACTATATCTGGTCTCCCCAGGAGCCTGCATTCACTATATCTGGTCTCCCCAGGAGCCTGCAATCACTATATCTGGTCCCCCCAGGACTCTGCATTCACTATATCTGGTCTCCCCAGGACTCTGCATTCACTATATCTGGTCCCCCCAGGACTCTGCATTCACTATATCTGGTCCCCCCAGGACTCTGCATTCACTATATCTGGTCCCCCCAGGACTCTGCATTCACTATATCTGGTCTCCCCAGGAGCCTGCATTCACTATATCTGCTCTCCCCAGGAGCCTGCATTCACTATATCTGGTCTCCCCAGGAGCCTGCATTCACTATATCTGGTCTCCCCAGGAGCCTGCATTCACTATATCTGCTCTCCCCAGGACTCTGCATTCACTATATCTGCTCTCCCCAGGACTCTGCATTCACTATATCTGATCTCCCCAGGAGCCTGCATTCACTATATCTGCTCTCCCCAGGAGCCTGCATTCACTATATCTGGTCTCCCCAGGAGCCTGCATTCACTATATCTGCTCTCCCCAGGACTCTGCATTCACTATATCTGGTCTCCCCAGGTCTCTGCATTCACTATATCTGGTCTCACCAGGACTCTGCATTCACTATATCTGATCTCCCCAGGACTCTGCATTCACTATATCTGCTCTCCCCAGGAGCCTGCAGTCACTATATCTGATCTCCCTAGGACCCTGCAGTCACTATATCTGCTCTCCCCAGGACTCTGCATTCACTATATCTGCTCTCCCCAGGACTCTGCATTCACTATATCTGCTCTCCCCAGGAGCCTGCATTCACTATATCTGCTCTCCCCAGGACTCTGCATTCACTATATCTGATCTCCCCAGGACTCTGCATTCACTATATCTGCTCTCCCCAGGACTCTGCATTCACTATATCTGCTCTCCCCAGGACCCTGCATTCACTATATCTGCTCTCCCCAGGACCCTGCATTCACTATATCTGATCTCCCCAGGACTCTGCATTCACTATATCTGATCTCCCCAGGACCCTGCAGTCACTATATCTGATCTCCCCAGGACTCTGCAGTCACTATATCTGATCTCCCCAGGACTCTGCAGTCACTATATCTGATCTCCCCAGGACTCTGCATTCACTATATATATGGTCTCCCCAGGACTCTGCATTCACTATATCTGATCTCCCCAGGACTCTGCATTCACTATATCTGGTCTCCCCAGGAGCCTGCATTCACTATATCTGCTCTCCCCAGGACTCTGCATTCACTATATCTGGTCTCCCCAGGAGCCTGCATTCACTATATCTGGTCTCCCCAGGAGCCTGCATTCACTATATCTGCTCTCCCCAGGAGCCTGCATTCACTATATCTGCTCTCCCCAGGAGCCTGCATTCACTATATCTGCTCTCCCCAGGAGCCTGCATTCACTATATCTGCTCTCCCCAGGAGCCTGCATTCACTATATCTGCTCTCCCCAGGAGCCTGCACTCACTATATCTGGTCTCCCACAGTACACAGAACATAGAAATGGAATAGTTTTAGTAAATATAAACTGCTAAATACCTTTTCTCATCAGCAGTCTTGTGAGTTTTATCAATGTCTGTTTATAGCTTGTAGGAGGAGTTTTAATTCTCTCCTGATTGTTCTTATGAGGATGCAGGACCCCTGGGACCCAGTGCTGTTTGGCCCTGTGCTGATTACTTGCACCCTCCCAAGAAAAAAAAAAAACTCTCTAGCAATACACACCAAACTATGCATGTGCAGCTTGTTCCCTACCCTCTGTTCTATTATGAGATGGATTGGGGCCTGTGGAAGAAGGGGAGGATCAGAGAAGACAAGAGCAAACAGCTTTTTTTTTTTTTTTTTACACAATGTGGAGGATTAACCCCTTGGGTTCCACAGTGAGTATTACAAGCACGCTTTACTGCATATACAGACTGATTTTACTGTTGTGGGTTTAACCACAAATAAACAGAATCAATATCTCAAAAAAAAAATGATAAAGATTTTTATACACAAGTTGTTGCGCGGTGACACTTACCACTTTTGGGGACGTGGTGGACATAGGCGGCAGAGCCGTCCTCCAGCTGGATGACCTGTCCTTCCATTAATTTCCCATCTACAGACAGGACACAGAAGAGCTGCACTCACTACAATGTACATCACAGACACTGAAAATACCATTTACGTTTTTGGTTGTAACATGACAAAATGTGGAAAATATCGAGGGGTATGAATACTTTTTCAAGGCACTGTATGGGCACATTAGCCAACATGCAGCTACGCTAAGAGGTGAAAAAAAAAGAACAAAACACCCCCCCCCCCCCAAAAACAACAAACAAATGCCCATAAAAGTGGCGATTTTTGCATCCGTATGCATGAGACCTTACCTGGAGATAAACTATGACTGACACAAGACCAATGAAAAAAAATACAACAGTAACATAATACAACATAAAGATAAAAAAACTGGAAAGAGGTGAAGCTTTGAGGCCAGGTTCACATACTGTATATGTTGGGGGCAGGGATGCGTGTAAATTGCATGTATTCCCACACCAGCAGACAAAACATGGTGCGGTTTAACAAAACGTGGAGGGGTGCCGAGGTGTGGGAAATCACAAAGGTGCTTTTCCCTCCATGCGATTTCCCTGTGGCTGCAATCTGAAAAAGGTTCAGGGATCTTTATTCTGCATTTACCGCAGGTACAGCAGACCATTCAAAACGGATGAGCCGCCGCGCCCCGTGTAGAAGCGGAATGCAGAGACAGCACACATGTGGTGGGAGTGAGTGATCGTAGGGGGAGCGAGCGAACGCAGGGGGGGCGAGCAAACGCAGGGGGCGTGAGCGAATGCAGGGGGAGCAAGCGAACATAGGGGGGGGCGAGCAAACGCAGGGGGAGAGAGCGAACGCAGGGGGAGAGAGCGAACGCAGGGGGAGAGAGCGAACGCAGGGGGAGAGAGCGAACGCAGGGGGAGAGAGCGAACGCAGGGGGAGAGAGGGAACGCAGGGGGAGAGAGCGAACGTAGGGGGAGAGAGCGAACGTAGGGGGAGAGAGCGAACGCAGGGGGAGAGAGCGAACGCAGGGGGAGAGAGCGAACGTAGGGGGAGAGAGCGAACGTAGGGGGAGAGAGGGAACGTAGGGGGAGAGAGCGAACGTAGGGGGAGAGAGCGAACGTAGGGGGAGAGAGCGAACGTAGGGGGAGAGAGCGAACGTAGGGGGAGAGAGCGAACGTAGGGGGAGAGAGCGAACGTAAGGGGAGTGAGCGAACGTAAGGGGAGTGAGCGAACGTAAGGGGAGAGAGCGAACGTAGGTGGAGAGAGCAAACTAAGGGGGAGTGAGCGAACGTAGGGGGAGTGAGCGAACGTAGGGGGAGAGAGCGAACGTAGGGGGAGTGAGCGAGCGTAGGGGGAGAGAGCGAACGCAGGGGGAGAGAGCGAACGTAGGGGGAGAGAGCGAACGCAGGGGGAGAGAGCGAACGCAGGGGGAGAGAGCAAACGCAGGGGGAGAGAGCAAACGCAGGGGGAGAGAGCAAACGCAGGGGGAGAGAGCGAACGTAGGGGTACTGAGCGAACGTAGGGGGAGTGAGCGAACGTAAGGGGAGAGAGCGAACGTAGGGGGAGAGAGCAAACTAAGGGGGAGTGAGCGAACGTAGGGGGAGAGAGCGAACGTAGGGGGAGAGAGCGAACGTAGGGGGAGAGAGCGAACGTAAGGGGAGTGAGCGAACGTAAGGGGAGTGAGCGAACGTAAGGGGAGAGAGCGAACGTAGGGGGAGAGAGCAAACTAAGGGGGAGTGAGCGAACGTAGGGGGAGTGAGCGAACGTAGGGGGAGAGAGCGAACGTAGGGGGAGTGAGCGAGCGTAGGGGGAGAGAGCGAACGCAGGGGGAGAAAGCGAACGTAGGGGGGGAAGCGAACGTAGGGGGAGAGAGCGAACGTAGGGGGAGAGAGCGAACGCAGGGGGAGAGAGCGAACGTAGGGGGAGAGAGCGAACGTAGGGGGAGTGAGCGAACGTAAGGGGAGAGAGCGAACGTAGGGGGAGAGAGCAAACTAAGGGGGAGTGAGCGAACGTAGGGGGAGAGAGCGAACGTAGGGGGAGAGAGCGAACGTAGGGGGAGAGAGCGAACGTAGGGGGAGAGAGCGAACGTAGGGGGAGTGAGTGAACGTAGGGGGAGTGAGCGAGCGCAGGGGGAGAGAGCGAACGCAGGGGGAGAGAGCGAACGTAGGGGGAGAGAGCGAACGTAGGGGGACTGAGCGAACGCAGGGGGAGAGAGCGAACGCAGGGGGAGAGAGCGAACGCAGGGGGAGAGAGCGAACGCAGGGGGAGAGAGCGAACGTAGGGGGAGAGAGCGAACGTAGGGGGACTGAGCGAACGCAGGGGGAGAGAGCGAACGCAGGGGGAGAGAGCGAACGCAGGGGGAGAGAGCGAACGCAGGGGGAGAGAGCGAACGTAGGGGGAGTGAGCGAACGTAGGGGGAGACTAAGGGGGAGTGAGCGAACGTAGGGGGAGAGAGCGAACGTAGGGGGAGAGAGCGAACGTAGGGGGAGAGAGCGAACGTAGGGGGAGAGAGCGAACGCAGGGGGAGAGAGCGAACGTAGGGGGACTGAGCGAACGTAGGGGGAGTGAGCGAACGTAAGGGGAGAGAGCGAACGTAAGGGGAGAGAGCGAACGTAGGGGGAGAGAGCAAACTAAGGGGGAGTGAGCGAACGTAGGGGGAGAGAGCGAACGTAGGGGGAGTGAGCGAGCGCAGGGGGAGAGAGCGAACGCAGGGGGAGAGAGCGAACGTAGGGGGAGAGAGCGAACGTAGGGGGACTGAGCGAACGCAGGGGGAGAGAGCGAACGCAGGGGGAGAGAGCGAACGCAGGGGGAGAGAGCGAACGTAGGGGGAGACTAAGGGGGAGTGAGCGAACGTAGGGGGAGAGAGCGAACGTAGGGGGAGAGAGCGAACGTAGGGGGAGCAAACGAACGTAGGGGGAGAGAGCGAACGTAGGGGGAGAGAGCGAACGTAGGGGGAGAGAGCGAACGTAGGGGGAGAGAGCGAACGTAGGGGGAGAGAGCGAACGTAGGGGGAGTGAGCGAGCGTAGGGGGAGAGAGCGAACGCAGGGGGAGAGAGCGAACGCAGGGGGAGAGAGCGAACGTAGGGGGGGAGAGCGAACGTAGGGGGAGAGAGCGAACGCAGGGGGAGAGAGCGAACGCAGGGGGAGAGAGCGAACGTAGGGGGAGTGAGCGAACGTAGGGGGAGTGAGCGAACGTAGGGGGAGAGAGCGAACGTAGGGGGAGTGAGCGAACGTAGGGGGAGTGAGCGAACGCAGGGGGAGAGAGCGAACGTAGGGGGAGAGAGCGAACGTAGGGGGAGTGAGCGAACGTAGGGGGAGAGAGCGAACGTAGGGGGAGTGAGCGAACGTAGGGGGAGAGAGCGAACGCAGGGGGAGAGAGCGAACGCAGGGGGAGAGAGCGAACGCAGGGGGAGAGAGCGAACGCAGGGGGAGAGAGCGAACGTAGGGGGAGTGAGCGAACGTAGGGGGAGACTAAGGGGGAGAGAGCGAACGTAGGGGGAGAGAGCGAACGTAGGGGGAGCAAACGAACGTAGGGGGAGTGAGCGAACGTAGGGGGAGTGAGCGAACGTAGGGGGAGAGAGCGAACGCAGGGGGAGAGAGCGAACGTAGGGGGAGTGAGCGAACGTAGGGGGAGACTAAGGGGGAGTGAGCGAACGTAGGGGGAGAGAGCGAACGTAGGGGGAGAGAGCGAACGTAGGGGGAGCAAACGAACGTAGGGGGAGTGAGCGAACGTAGGGGGGGCAAACGAACGTAGGGGGAGAGAGCGAACGCAGGGGGAGAGAGCGAACGTAGGGGGAGTGAGCGAACGTAGGGGGAGACTAAGGGGGAGTGAGCGAACGTAGGGGGAGAGAGCGAACGTAGGGGGAGAGAGCGAACGTAGGGGGAGAGAGCGAACGTAGGGGGAGAGAGCGAACGCAGGGGGAGAGAGCGAACGTAGGGGGACTGAGCGAACGTAGGGGGAGTGAGCGAACGTAAGGGGAGAGAGCGAACGTAAGGGGAGAGAGCGAACGTAGGGGGAGAGAGCAAACTAAGGGGGAGTGAGCGAACGTAGGGGGAGAGAGCGAACGTAGGGGGAGAGAGCGAACGTAGGGGGAGAGAGCGAACGTAGGGGGAGAGAGCGAACGTAGGGGGAGAGAGCGAACGTAGGGGGAGTGAGTGAACGTAGGGGGAGTGAGTGAACGTAGGGGGAGTGAGCGAGCGCAGGGGGAGAGAGCGAACGCAGGGGGAGAGAGCGAACGTAGGGGGAGAGAGCGAACGTAGGGGGACTGAGCGAACGCAGGGGGAGAGAGCGAACGCAGGGGGAGAGAGCGAACGTAGGGGGAGACTAAGGGGGAGTGAGCGAACGTAGGGGGAGAGAGCGAACGTAGGGGGAGAGAGCGAACGTAGGGGGAGCAAACGAACGTAGGGGGAGAGAGCGAACGTAGGGGGAGAGAGCGAACGTAGGGGGAGAGAGCGAACGTAGGGGGAGTGAGCGAGCGTAGGGGGAGAGAGCGAACGCAGGGGGAGAGAGCGAACGCAGGGGGAGAGAGCGAACGTAGGGGGGGAGAGCGAACGTAGGGGGAGAGAGCGAACGCAGGGGGAGAGAGCGAACGCAGGGGGAGAGAGCGAACGTAGGGGGAGTGAGCGAACGTAGGGGGAGTGAGCGAACGTAGGGGGAGAGAGCGAACGTAGGGGGAGTGAGCGAACGTAGGGGGAGTGAGCGAACGCAGGGGGAGAGAGCGAACGTAGGGGGAGAGAGCGAACGTAGGGGGAGTGAGCGAACGTAGGGGGAGAGAGCGAACGTAGGGGGAGTGAGCGAACGTAGGGGGAGAGAGCGAACGCAGGGGGAGAGAGCGAACGCAGGGGGAGAGAGCGAACGCAGGGGGAGAGAGCGAACGCAGGGGGAGAGAGCGAACGCAGGGGGAGAGAGCGAACGTAGGGGGAGTGAGCGAACCTAGGGGGAGACTAAGGGGGAGTGAGCGAACGTAGGGGGAGAGAGCGAACGTAGGGGGAGAGAGCGAACGTAGGGGGAGCAAACGAACGTAGGGGGAGTGAGCGAACGTAGGGGGAGTGAGCGAACGTAGGGGGAGAGAGCGAACGCAGGGGGAGAGAGCGAACGTAGGGGGAGTGAGCGAACGTAGGGGGAGACTAAGGGGGAGTGAGCGAACGTAGGGGGAGAGAGCGAACGTAGGGGGAGAGAGCGAACGTAGGGGGAGCAAACGAACGTAGGGGGAGTGAGCGAACGTAGGGGGGGCAAACGAACGTAGGGGGAGAGAGCGAACGTAGGGGGAGAGAGCGAACGTAGGGGGAGAGAGCGATGTAGGAGCTGGAGTTGTACCTTTTGCGTTATGCTGTATGTACGCCGTGGAGCCGTCCGCTAATGTGACCGCTTGTAGGCTGACCCCTTCCATCGTCTCCATACTCTCTCCATCTATAGAATAGGAAATGACATCATCAATATAACAACTTCAATCAACACCTTATATGATAATCTCCAAAGCTGAAGTTTTATCCACTTATATTTTACCCTCCCGATTCCTTCCCCCCTCCCCCCTCATCATCAACATACTATAGACCAGCGGAATCCAAACTGTGGCCCTTTGTTTTTATCTGACCCTTGGGGCGTTATTCCCCCCACTGATACCAGTGATGGGACACTATTCCTCCCACTGACACCAATGATGGGGCACTATTCCTCCCACTGACACCAATGATGGGACACTATTCCCCCCACTGATACCAGTGATGGGGCACTATTCCTCCCACTGACACCAATAATGGGACACTATTCCTCCCATTGACACCAATGATGGGGCACTATTCCTCCCACTGATACCAGTGATGGGGCACTATTCCTCCCACTGACACCAATAATGGGACACTATTCCTCCCATTGACACCAATGATGGGGCACTATTCCTCCCACTGATACCAATGATGGGGCACTATTCCTCCCACTGACACCCATGATGGGGCACTATTCCTCCCACTGACACCAATGATGGGGCACTATTCCTCCCACTGATACCAGTGATGGGACACTATGCCCCCCACTGACACCAATGATGGGGCACTATTCCCCCCACTGATACCAGTGATGGGACACTATTCCCCCCACTGACACCAATGATGGGGCACTATTCCTCCCACTGACACCAATGATGGGGCACTATTCCTCCCACTGATACCAATGATGGGGCACTATTCCTCCCACTGACACCAATGATGGGGCACTATTCCTCCCACTGACACCAATGATGGGACACAATTCTTCCCACTGATACCAATGATGGGGCACTATTCCTCCCACTGATACCAATGATGGGCCACTAATTGACAAGATTGAAGAAATGCCAAGGCCAGGTTTTCAGGCATTCCTCATCTCTGTAATGTATTTCTGGGGACACGGATGAAGGAAGACGTGGTCACTGTACCTGTCACGGCCTCGGTGAGACACAGGGTGACATGCTGGCCCTCCCCGCCCCCTCCGGTGAACTCCGCCATTCCTTGCGAGTCGCGGTTTATCTGTGCCAGCAACATTTTTATTACCTGGAAGACAGAAAAGTCCGGGTTATTTCATGAAGTATTGGCATAACAAACTCTAATATCGTTGTATTCATTATCACAAATTGTACAGAATAAACTCCTCCCATTTTTTTTGTGATTGGACAGAGTGGGAAATGGTTAGAACCTGTTAGATTTTTATTGTTGTTGATTTACTCCCACTTCCTGTTCCGGGGGCAATTATGTTCAGGGGACAGGAAGTGAGCGGAGGTCTCCCCAGCGGGGACAGAGACAGGACCACGGTGGTTCGCTGCAGCGGTTTCACCAGCCTAAGGCCTTTGCTCACAGAGGAGTATGAGTATATATTCCTTGTTAAAAATAAAATAGTAATAACAACATATGAATAAATAAATGTAAAATAAATGAATAATACACTAATAAATAATAATTAACCTCTAACCTTAAAAAATATTAAATACGTTATTATCATTAATAATAAAAAGAAGAAGAATAAAATAACAATAAACACCCAGACTCAAACAAAAAAATACAATATTAATAATAAGAATAATATTTTATTTTGTGTTAGGATGTTTAGTTATTTTTTTATTTGTTTATTTTTATTTTTTTTAAAGGGGTAAGGGTTAAAGTTAGGGATTAATTATTTATTTATTGTTACTTAGTATTAATTTATCGTATTTAATTTTATTTATGATTTTTATTTGTTTATTTATTACTCGTATAATAAAAAAAGAAACTGGAATTAAAAAATAAATAAAATAATAAAAAATAACCCTGACCCCAACTCCTGATCTTAACCTAAACTAAACTCGAACCCCTTACCCCAACGAAAAAACATTATAATAAATGAATAATAAATAAAAGAAGAAATAAAAGCTAATGGAAAAGCTAAAAAAAAGCTGAAATACCTAGCAACAAATGATGCAACTGATAATAGTTGTTTTCTATTGGCTAATAAAAAAAACCCGCCAAAGCCCAAAAACGTTGCATACAAACGCAACAGAGTCTCGCATTAAAAATGCACGCAAAAGCGCCGGAAAAAGCGCTCAAAGACGCTACGCTCAGGTGTGAACACAACCTTACGGTGATGCACAGGTGTTCCTGCACCCCCATGCAGCTAGTCGCATCGCTGTCCATTGGAACGAGGGCGGCTGCACGGACACAGCTGCTGCTCCCAATGTGACAACCAATGCGTGTGCATGGCCCCTGAATGCACCCAGGGTGGATCTGAGCCCTGCACCTTCACCAGCATGGATGTTAAGTTGGGAGCAGCAGCTGTGTCCATGCGGCTGTTGCGCCCCAATTGACAGCAGTGGGACTACCTACACGCCAAAACCTGTGCACCACCATGGGGGGGCGTTTACCTGGTGCGCTTATATATGCCCCGTGTGAACGAGGCCCAATTCTAATATCTTGTAAGCAATGATTCCCTTGCAAGCAATATCTCTGGCACCGGCTTCCCTGAATAGGTGGTCAACCTGCGGCCCTCCAACTGCTGCGAAAACCCATCATCCCTCCGCCTGTAGGTGTCATGTTTGTAACAGTCAGCCTTGCAATGCCTCATGGGACTTGTAGTTCAACAAACAGCTGGGGGGGGGGGCACAGGTTGAGCAACCACTTGACCTCCGGAAGATTTACCCCACTTCATGACCAGGACATTATTTGCTATAAAACCAAAACAAAAAAAGAGCATCAATTTAAAAAAAAACAAAAAAAACACAACAAACAATATTTTTTACTTTCCGCTATAAAACATCCAATAAGAAAAAAAATAAAAAAATTTAATTTCTCCATCAATTTAGGCCCATATGTATTCTGCTACATATTTTTCATTAAAAAAAAATAAAAAAAAAATACCAATAAGCGTATGTCGATTGGTTTACGTGAAAGTTATAGTATCTACAAATTATGGGATATATACACTGGACTTTTTTCCTAACCCCCAGGATATGGGGGCCCCCTTATTAAAGGGGGCTCCCGGATTACGATAAGCCCCCGCCCGCAGACCCCGACAACCAACGGCCAGGGTTGTCGGGAAGAGGCCCTTGTCCTCATCAACATGGGGACAAGGTGCTTTGGGGGAGGGCCGCAGGGCGCTCCCCCCCCCCAAAGTAACCACCCCCCTCATATTGAGGGCATGCGGCCTGGTACGGTTCAGGAGGGGGCGCTCGCTCGTCCCCACCCCCTTTCCTGACCGGCCCGGGTGCGTGCTCGGATAAGGGTCTGGTATGGATTTTGGGGGGACCCCCACGCCGTTTTTTTTGGCGTAGGGGGTTCCCCTGAAAATCCATACCAGACCTAAGAGACATCGTCGCCTCGCGATCGCCGCAATAGGAAAATTAGTTTTTCCTATTGCGGCGAGCGCAAGATGTAGTACCCTGCCCTTGCGTCGTATCTGGTCCGTCGGACCAGCATACAGACTAACGGGCTTTCCGTCAGGAACTGAGTCCGGCGGAGTTACGACGTAAAGATTTGAAGCAGGCTTAAAATCTAAAGTACGTCGGATTTCCAACCGAAACGGTCCGCCGGAAGTCCGATGCAGACCACACACGGTCGTATTGTCCGCCGGATTCGTTCCGTTGGACCAGTCCGGACGGAAAGTCCGCCCGTGTGTACATGGCATTAGACCTCTCTGCGGCCTTCCACACAGTTGACCACCTGCTCCTCCTCAGAAAACTCCACTACCTTGGCCTCCGTGATTCTGCTTTATCCTGGTTCTCCTCCTACCTATCTCAGCGCACTTTCAGTGTCACCTACAACTCCATCTCCTCTTCCTCTCTCTGTTGGGGTTCCCCAAGTCTCTGTCCTTGGGCCTCGCTCTACACCTCTTCCCTGGGCCAGTTGATAACCTCCCATGGCTTCCAATACCACCTCTACGCCGATGACACCCAAATCTATCTCTCCACTCCTCAACTCACCCCCTCGACGTCCTCACAGATCTCAAACTTACTGAAGGACATCTCGATATGGAGGTCACACCACTTCCTCAAACTTAATCTTTCTAAAACTGAGCTCATTATATTTCCTCCTTCCCAGTCCCCCCCACTATGACTTTACCATTAAGGTCAACAACCCAACCATTGGTCCCCCCACACATGCCAAGGTGACTCTGACCTCTCCTTCAGCCCCCCACATGCAATCACTGGCTAAATCCTGCCGCCTTAACCTCCGCAACATCTCCAGAATTCCACCCTTCCTGACTAATGACACCACAAAGAAACTTATTCACTCCTTCATTATTTCCCGCCTTGACTACTGCAACTCTCTCCTTAATGGCTGACACTTACGCAGGCTCCTCCCCCCTTCAGGCTTTTATGAATGCTGCTGCTAGACTCCTACACCTCACTAATCGATCCATGACTGCTGCCCCTCTCTGCCAATCCCTTCACTGGCTTCCCCTCCCCCACCGTATAAAATTCAAAATGCTCCTCCCAGGACCTCCTGCTCTCTACCTCCCTTGATACCTAATCCCATGCTCGCCTTCAGATTTCTCCAGAGCCTCTCCCATCCTCTGGAACTCCCTGCCCCGGTATGTCCAATCAGCCCCTAACCTGTTCACCTCCAGGACTTCTCCAGAGCCTCTCCCATCCTCTGGAACTCCCTGGCCTGGTATATCCGATCAGCCCCTAACCTGTCCACCTCCAGGACTTCTCCAGAGCCTCTCCCATCCTCTGGAACTCCCTGCCCCGGTATGTCCGATCAGCCCCTAACCTGTCCAACTTTAGGAGATCCCTGAAAACTCATCTATTCAGGGAAGCCTATCCCACACCCACCTAACAACCCCATCAAATCATTCCCCACATCTATTACCTTTTGTACCACCTCCCCCTCCCTTTAGAATGTAAGCTCTACGAGCCGGGCCCTCCTGTACCTTTTGTATTGAACTGTACTGTAATTGTGCTGTCCCCCCCCCTCTACATTGTAAAGCGCTGCGTAAACTGTTGGCTCTATATAAATTGTGTAAAATAATAATAATAATAATAATAAAATAATTTTTATTTCTTTTTTTAATTAGAAACGTCAGCGATCAGCGACTTATTCCGGGCTGCGATATTGCGACGGACAATCTGATACTAACTGACATTTTTGAAACCTTGTGGGAACCAGGGGCACTAATACAGTGATCAGTGCTAAAAATATGCACTGTCACTGTACTAATGACACTGGCTGTAAAGGGGTTTAACATAAGGGGCGATCAAAGGGTTATACACAAAAGAGATAAGAAAGGCACGTGGCCTGATGCAGGAGTCCTTTAAAGCGTTTATTTCAAACAGATAAATATGTACAGAAAATATCACGTATTCATGGGCAGAAAATTTGCACTAAAACAAATAGTATTGCATATAAAAAGATGCCCATATAAGGTATAAAAGGTAAATAATCGGCTTATTCGGCTAACGCGTTTCGAGGATAATCCTCTTCCTCAGAGGACCAGGTCTGGTCTGTATGTTATAGTGGTGGGGGCCGGGTGGATGATGTATCACAAGGTGAATATTGACCAATCGGGAGAGTTATTATTCACTGATGTGTTATTCTTTCTGCATCACCAACCATACGAGTGTGTGCAGGGATCAGGTCACCTGTTTTTCTTGCAGTCCTTCCCAATAGAGTGTTGATGTAGTGATCTCTCAGACCCGCACTGAACCGCAGGTGGAAGTGCAGAATTACATATACAGTATCTCACAAAAGTAAGTACACCCCTCACATTTGTGTAAATCTTTTCTTCTATCTTTTCATGTGACAACACTGAAGAAATGACACTTGTCTACAATGTAAAGTAGTGAGTGTACAGCTTGTATAACTGTGTAAATTTGCTGTCCCCTCAAAATAACTCAACACACAGCCATTAATGTCTAAACTGCTGGCAACAAAAGTCAGTGGCTGAGCTCCAGAGATGCAGTCGGGAGATGGGAGAAAGTTGTAGAAAGTCAACCATCACTGCAGCTCTCCACCAGTCGGGGCTTTATGGCAGAGTGGCCCGACGGAAGCCTCTCCTCAGTGCAAGACACATGAAAGCCCGCATGGAGTTTGCTAAAAAAACACCTGAAGGACTCCAAGATGGTGAAAAATAAGATTCTCTGGTCTGATGAGACCAAGATAGAACTTTTTGGCCTTAATTCTAAGCAGTATGTGTGGAGAAAACCAGGCACTGCTCATCACCTGTCCAATACAGTCCCAACAGTGAAGCATGGTGGTGGCAGCATCATGCTGTGGGGGTGTTTCTCAGCTGCAGGGACAGGATGACTGGTTGCAATCGAGGGAAAGATGAATGCGGCCAAGTACAGGGATATCCTGGACGAAAACCTTCTCCAGAGGGCTCAGGACCTCAGACTGGGCCGAAGGTTTACCTCCCAACAAGACAATGACCCTAAGCACACAGCTAAAATAACGAAGGAGTGGCTTCACAACAACTCCGTGACTGTTCTTGAATGGCCCAGCCAGAGCCCTGACTTAAACCCAATTGAGCATCTCTGGAGAGACCTAAAACTGGCCGTCCACCAACGTTTACCACCCCCCCTGACAGAACTGGAGAGGATCTGCAAGGAGGAATGGCAGAGGATCCCCAAATCCAGGTGTGAAAAACTTGTTGTATCTTTCCCAAAAAGACTCATCAAAAGGGGCTTCTACTAAATACTGAGCAAAGGGTCTGAATACTTAGGACCATGTGATATTTCAGGTTTTTATTTTTTAATAAATCTGCAAAAATGTCAACAATTCTGTGTTTTTCTGTCAATATGGGGGGCTGTGTGTACAATATGGGGGGCTGTGTGTACAATATGGGGTGCTGTGTGTACAATATGGGGTGCTGTGTGTATAATATGGGGTGCTGTGTGTACAATATGAGGTGCTGTGTGTACAATATGGGGTGCTGTGTGTACAATATGGGGTGCTGTGTGTACAATATGGGGAGCTGTGTGTACAATATGGGGTGCTGTGTGTACAATATGGGGTGCTGTGTGTACAATATGGGGTGCTGTGTGTACAATATGGAGTGCTGTGTGTACAATATGGGGGGCTGTGTGTACAATATAAGGTGCTGTGTGTACAATATGGGGGGCTGTGTGTACAATATGGGGGGCTGTGTGTACAATATAAGGTGCTGTGTGTACAACATGGGGTGCTGTGTGTACAATATGGGGGGCTGTGTGTACAATATGGGGGCTGTGTGTACAATATGGGGGGCTGTGTGTACAATATGGGGGGCTGTGTGTACAATATGGGGTGCTGTGTGTACAATATGGGGTGCTGTGTGTACAATATGGGGTGCTGTGTGTACAATATAAGGTGCTGTGTGTACAACATGGGGTGCTGTGTGTACAATATGGGGGCTGTGTGTACAATATGGGGGGCTGTGTGTACAATATGGGGTGCTGTGTGTACAATATGGGGTGCTGTGTGTACAATATGGGGCGCTGTGTGTACAATATGGGGGGCTGTGTGTACAATATGGGGGGCTGTGTGTACAATATGGGGGCTGTGTGTACAATATGGGGAGCTGTGTGTACAATATGGGGGGCTGTGTGTACAATATGGGGCGCTGTGTGTACAATATGAGGTGCTGTGTGTACAATATGGGGTGCTGTGTGTACAATATGGGGTGCTGTGTGTACAATATGGGGTGCTGTGTGTACAATATGGGGAGCTGTGTGTACAATATGGGGTGCTGTGTGTACAATATGGGGTGCTGTGTGTACAATATGGGGTGCTGTGTGTACAATATGGAGTGCTGTGTGTACAATATGGGGTGCTGTGTGTACAATATGGGGTGCTGTGTGTACAATATGGGGAGCTGTGTGTACAATATGAGGTGCTGTGTGTACAATATGGGGTGCTGTGTGTACAATATGGGGTGCTGTGTGTACAATATAAGGTGCTGTGTGTACAACATGGGGTGCTGTGTTTACAATATGGGGGGCTGTGTGTACAATATGGGGGCTGTGTGTACAATATGGGGGGCTGTGTGTACAATATGGGGCGCTGTGTGTACAATATGGGGGGCTGTGTGTACAATATGGGGGCTGTGTGTACAATATGGGGAGCTGTGTGTACAATATGGGGGGCTGTGTGTACAATATGGGGCGCTGTGTGTACAATATGAGGTGCTGTGTGTACAATATGGGGTGCTGTGTGTACAATATGGGGTGCTGTGTGTACAATATGGGGTGCTGTGTGTACAATATGGGGGGCTGTGTGTACAATATGGGGGGCTGTGTGTAAATTATGGGGTGCTGTGTGTACAATATGGGGCGCTGTGTGTACAATATGGGGTGCTGTGTGAACAATATGGGGTGCTGTGTGTACAATATGGGGTGCTGTGTGTACAATATGGGGTGCTGTGTGTACAATATGAGGTGCTGTGTGTACAATATGGGGTGCTGTGTGTACAATATGGGGTGCTGTGTGTACAATATGGGGTGCTGTGTGTACAATATGAGGTGATGTGTGTACAATATGAGGTGCTGTGTGTACAATATGAGGTGCTGTGTGTACAATATGGGGGGCTGTGTGTACAATATGGGGTGCTGTGTGTACAATATGAGGAGCTGTGTGTACAATATGGGGTGATGTGTGCACAATATGGAGTGCTGTGTGTACAATATGGGGAGCTGTGTGTACAATATGGGGTGCTGTGTGTACAATATGGGGGGCTGTGTGTACAATATGGGGGGCTGTGTGTAAATTATGGGGGGCTGTGTGTAAATTATGGGGTGCTGTGTGTACAATATGGGGCGCTGTGTGTACAATATGAGGTGCTGTGTGTACAATATGGGGTGCTAGGTGTACAATATGGGGTGCTGTGTGTACAATATGAGGAGCTATGTGTACAATATGGGGTGATGTGTGTACAATATGGGGTGATGTGTGTACAATATGGGGTGCTGTGTGTACAATATGGGGTGATGTGTGCACAATATGGAGTGCTGTGTGTACAATATGGGGAGCTGTGTGTACAATATGGGGTGCTGTGTGTACAATATGGGGTGCTGTGTGTACAATATGGGGGGCTGTGTGTACAATATGGGGGGCTGTGTGTAAATTATGGGGTGCTGTGTGTACAATATGGGGCGCTGTGTGTACAATATGAGGTGCTGTGTGTACAATATGGGGTGCTGTGTGTACAATATGGGGTGCTGTGTGTACAATATGAGGTGCTGTGTGTACAATATGAGGTGCTGTGTGTACAATATGAGGTGCTGTGTGTACAATATGGGGGGCTGTGTGTACAATATGGGGTGCTATGTGTACAATATGGGGTGCTGTGTGTACAATATGAGGAGCTATGTGTACAATATGGGGTGATGTGTGTACAATATGGAGTGCTGTGTGTACAATATGGGGTGCTGTGTGTACAATATGGGGAGCTGTGTGTACAATATGGGGTGCTGTGTGTACAATATGGGGTGGTGTGTGTACAATATGGGGAGCTGTGTGTACAATATGGGGTGCTGTGTGTACAATATGGGGAGCTGTGTGTACAATATGGGGTGCTGTGTGTACAATATGGGGTGCTGTGTGTACAATATGGGGGGCTGTGTGTACAATATGGGGGGCTGTGTGTACAATATGGGGAGCTGTGTGTACAATATGGGGTGCTGTGTGTACAATATGGGGGGCTGTGTGTACAATATGGGGTGCTGTGTGTACAATATGGGGTGCTGTGTGTACAATATGGGGTGATGTGTGTACAATATGGGGTGCTGTGTGTACAATATGGGGTGCTGTGTGTACAATATGGGGTGATGTGTGTACAATATGGGGTGCTGTGTGTACAATATGGGGTGCTGTGTGTACAATATGGGGTGATGTGTGTACAATATGGGGTGCTGTGTGTACAATATGGGGTGCTGTGTGTACAATATGGGGTGCTGTGTGTACATTAATGAGGAGAAAAATGAATTTAAATGATTTTAGCAAATGGCTGCAATATAACAAAGAGTGAAAAATTTAAGGGGGTCTGAATACTTTCCGTCCTCACTGTATAACACATTTCACATTAAAAATATGCAATAAATAAATAAATAAAATTGTATTTATAAATAACTTTTCAATGCTTTGTACCATTGCTAACAGCTAAAGTGTACACAAAAAAAGTTGCTGCAGGCATCGGTAATTGGTATCGGTGAGTACTAAAAAAAATAAATAAAGTATCGGTACTTGTACTTTCTGTAAGAAAAAATAAAAATAAATATGGTATTGGTACATTCCTACTTTAACCACCTTAATACCGGGCACTTTCGTCCCCTTCCTGCCCAGGCCATTTTTCAGCTTTCAGCGCTGTCGCACTTTGAATAACAATTGCGCGGTCATGTGACACTGCACCCTAATGAAATTTTTATCATTTTGTTCCCACAAATAGAGTGGTTAAAAAAAAGAAAATTGCAATGAGCGTATATTGATTGGTTTGTGCAAAAGTTTTAGCGTCTCCAAATAGGGGATAGATTAATAGCATTTTTATCATTTTTTTTTTCCTTTACTAGTAATGGCGGCGATCTGCGATTTTTATTGTGACTGCGATATTGCGGCGGACATATCGGACACTTTTGACACCATTCAAATTTATACAGCGATCCGTGCTATAAAAATGCATTGATTACTGTGTAAATGTGACTGGCAGGGAAGGGGTTAACACTACGGGGGTGATTGAGGGGTTAAGTGTGTCCTAGGGAGGTGATTCTAACTGTGGGGGGAGGGGACTGACTGGGGGAGGTGACTGATCGGTCTCCTCTCCTCTCTGACAGAACGTGGATCTGTGTGTTTACACACACAGATCCACGGTCCTGCTCGGTTGCTGGGCAATCGCGTGGTGCCCAGCAGACATCGCGGCTGCTGGGCACGAGCATCGGGTACCCAGTGACGTGGCGGGAGCACGCGCGCTACTCCTGGTGGCTCGGGAAGGGGGTCACGTCATATGACGTCCGTCCAGAACGAGAGCCGCGCAGTCATATGACAGTGAGCGGGCAGCTAGTGGTTAATTATTATTATTTTAATTTTATTGCTATCACAAGGGGGGCTAACAAGGTAAAGGTCAGGTGACAGGTCCGCTTTATATAGGCATTAGGGGTCTATTAGACCTCCAGTGTCTCCTCTTCCCTCCAATGCAGCTATTCAAGCACAGATTGTGTTTGAATATCTGCTACCATGCTGTGATGGAGCGGACCTCCCTGGGATGGGGGAGCACTTGACCTCTTCCATGTGGCAGTGCCGGGGCAGGAACGGTCCGCTTCCAGGTCTTGTGTGGGCACGGTAGTTCATTCATTTCACTGTGATGCTGTACCTGAGGGCAATAAAGGGGGGATATCCCGATGTGGGGGGGCATTAAGAATGATATGTCTGCTAAAGAGCCGTGTGCTGTGCCTGAGGGTCAGGGAAGGTGTGCGATTAGAAACGCTTTGTCCCACCCACATTTGTGTGAACATTTAGGCTAGGCTCACATCAATGCCGGTTGTGGTCGATGCCTTTTCCAGGTGCTTTTTTGCATTTCTGAACGTGCGTTTTGCACCTTTCTGCAGGCGGGTGCCAAGCGGTTAAATATAGGGTTGGGTGTTTGGCGGGTCACAGAACTCAGACCTAATAATACTGTATGGGATAAGGCTGCAAAGTGCACAGAACTTACAAGCTCACTGGATTTCTGGCCGGGTTGAAGGAATATTATAAAACAGATATAACAAAAAGACTTCCAATTGTATACATAAAAGACAAAAGGAACAAATGAAAAAGTTTATTGTCAGGCTTTGCATAGACTTTAATGTGATCACCGAAGAATCTGGACTCGATCTGTGACTTCCTTTGATAAAAATGAAGACGTACAGAAAACACCACCAGACATCGCCGTCTGTGTCCCCCTCCCCCACGCCATACCGCTTGTGACACCCCCAGTACAGGATGAAGGGTAACTATTTGCCTGACAGGGACATTTTTCTTAGTTTTTGCACACATTTAAAATTATGTAATTTTTTTAAAAGAAATTCATGTAAACCCCTCCCCCCCCCTCCTCAAAAGTAAAGATTTTCTGAAAGCAGAGACCCTGGAGAATAAAATGATGATAGTTGCAATTTATGTTGCATGATATTTAAGCAGTTATTCATCAAAACGCATACAGTGGTACCTCGGATTACGTTCAGAATTCATTCCAGAAGAATACTTGTCATCCAAAGTACTCGTATATCAAAGCGAGTTCCCCCATAAGAGTCAAAGGAAACTCAGATAATTAGTTCCACAGTGAGCATTATTATATGCAGTACCGCGTGTGGCCAGAGGTGGGGGGGTGCCCAAGACACTCTGAAACACTTGGGAACGGAGCGTTTCTGAGTGTCTCCAAGTGCATCCGAGCGGCTCCGAGTGTCACCGCCCCCCCCCCCCCCTGCACCTCTGGCCAAATGCGGTACTGCACACCGCAGGGGCTTGAATCTTGCAAGACAAAGCTCGCAAACAGAGTCAGGATTTTAACAAATATAAAATAATAGCTCCCATTGCGAAATGCTCGTAAAACCGCGTTACTCGCAATCCGAGGTATTACTGTATTTGAGAAGAAAAAAAAAAAAAAAATACACCTAAATGAATTTTTGTGCAAGCACAATATTATATCCAATTTTTGGTAAAATATAAAAAGTTGGGTTGCGTCGGGTAAAAATGCGTCGCCGTGGAATCGTAAAAACGACGATACCCCAAATTCTCCATTAGGTATCAGGTTATCAGTTTAGACTGTGAATTATGGCCCTAGAATTAATCGCTCTCGCTCCGACGTTCGCAGCGATACCTCACATGTGTGGTGCAATCGACGTTTACATACATGTGCTTTTTATATGTGGGGGGTGGGGGGGGGGTGTACCAGGGGTGCTTTAAAAAAGTTTTTCAAATTATTTTATATATATATATTTTTTTTTTTAACTTTATTGCCATCATAAGGGAGCGAATAGTGTGAGCAGGTGACAGGTACTCTTTATGGAGACACTGGGGGGGAGGGGGGTCTATTAGACCCCTAATGTCTCCCCTGCAGCTATTTTGAGCACAGATCTTATTGAGCTGCATCCTCAGCAACACACTGTGATGTCATCGTTTCCAGGGTGATTAGTCACATCAGGGATTGGGTAACAGATGTTCCCTGAGCCCCTCCCTCTTCTCTATAGGAAAACGGTTTCTTCTTGGCCCTGGGCTCCCCATCCAATTACATCCACTTCTGTCACCATCTAATTTTTGGAACGGATCAAAGCCCTATTATTTGAGCACCAGAAGGTTTTACCCCCCCCCCCTTTAATGACCAGGCCATTTTTTTGCTATTCAGCACTGCGATTCTTTAACTGGTAATTGCGCAGGTTTCCAACGCTGTACCCAAACAAAATTTATATCATTTTTTCCTCACAAATTGAGCTTTGTTTTGGTGGTATAGGATCCCTGTGTTTTTATCTTTTGCTATATTTTGAAAAAAAGATATAAAAAAAAAATTATATTATATTTATTTTTATTTTTTTACTTTTGGCTATAAAATATCCAAAAAAATTACTAGTAAAAAAAAATAAATAAATAAAAATTCCAAAAATATATCCCGCAGTTTGTAGACCAGGGATAGGCAATTAGCGGACCTCCAGCTGTTGCAAAACTACAATTCCCATCATTCCTCTGCCTCTGGGTGTCAGGCTTGTGGCTGTCGGAGTCTTGCTATGCCTCATGGGACTTGTAGTTCTGCAACAGCTGGAGGTCCGCTAATTGCATATCTGCTGTAGAGGATATAACGGAAACCAATCAATATACGGTTATTGGCATTTTTTTTTTATACCGAAAATATGTAGCAGAATACATATCGGCCTAAATTGATGAAGAAATTCGATTTTTACATATTTTCATTAGACGTTTTATAGCAAAAAGTAAAAAATATTGTGGTTTTTTTTAAAATTGTCGGCTTTATTTTTTTTTCTGCGCTATAAACAACAAAAAACAAAACGCAGAGGTGATCAAATACCACCAATACAAAGCTTTATTTGTGGGGAAAAAAAGGACGTCAATTTTATTTGTGCACAACGTCACATGACCGCGCAATTGTCAGTTAAAGTAACAGCGCCGTATCACAAAAAATGGCCTGGTCATGAAGGGGGGGGGGGTAAATCTTCTGGAGCTGAAGTGGTTTGTATACGCTGATGTTATATTGTATTTTCTATTGTAAATCCTGTATTGGTTTTCCATATCCTCCAGAAATAAGGGACACATGGATCCTGATGAAGCCCTTTATCTACGTGAAACGCGTTGATCCACAAGCTCTGCAGTCATAATACTTGGACTGTATAATCAGGATATGGATGTAACCATTTCAAGGTTTTTAATGTATCAATAAAGTTATTCGTATTTTTATGTTTTGTGTTGAGTGACACTTATTAGATCCTCCCACACCAATCTCCTGCTTGGAATCTGGAAGGTTTTTTTCATTGCACTTTATAAATATATAGGTGGGGGGGATGGTGTCCTTTGTGGTTAACCGGACAGACCTCATTCCCAGGTATATATACACCTACTGGCCACTTTATTAGGTCCCCCTTGCTAGTAGCGGGTTGGACCCCCTTTTGCCTTCATTCTTGGTGCCATAGATACAACAAGGTGTTGGAAACGTTCCTCAGATATTTTGCTCCATAGTGACATGATAACATCACACAGTTGCTGCAGATTTGTCGGCTGCACATCCATGATGCCAATCTCCTGTTCCATCACATCCCAAAGGTGCTCTATTGGATGAGATGTGGTGAGTGTGGAAACCATTGGAGGACAGGGACCTCATTGTCCAGTGGTGAGATGATTGGAGCTTTGTGACATGGTGCAACCCCATCCCCCACCACCAGCCTGAACTGGTGATACCCCATCCCCCACCACCAGCCTGAACTGGTGATACCCCCATCCCATTACACCCCCACCACCAGCCTGAACCGGTGATATCCCATCCCCCACACCATTACACCCCCACCACCAGCCTGAACAAGTAATATCCCATTCCCCACACCATTACACCTCCACCACCAGCCTGAACCGGTGATACCCCATCCCCCACACCATTACATCCCCGCCACCAGCCTGAACCAGTGATATCCCATCCCACACACCATTACACCCCCACCACCACCAGCCTGAACCGGTGATACCCCATCCCCCACACCATTACACCCCCACCACCAGCCTGAACTGGTGATACCCCATCCCCCACACCATTACACCTCCACCACCAGCCTGAACCGGTGATACCCCATCCCCCACACCATTACATCCCCGCCACCAGCCTGAACCAGTGATATCCCATCCCACACACCATTACACCCCCACCACCAGCCTGAACCGGTGATACCCCATCCCCCACACCATTACACCCCCACCACCAGCCTGAACCGGTGATATCCCATCCCCCACACCATTACACCCCCACCACCAGCCTGAACCAGTGATATCCCATCCCACACACCATTACACCCCCACCACCACCAGCCTGAACCGGTGATACCCCATCCCCCACACCATTACACCCCCACCACCAGCCTGAACTGGTGATACCCCATCCCCCACACCATTACACCTCCACCACCAGCCTGAACCGGTGATACCCCATCCCCCACACCATTACACCTCCACCACCAGCCTGAACCGGTGATACCCCATCCCCCACACCATTACATCCCCGCCACCAGCCTGAACCAGTGATATCCCATCCCACACACCATTACACCCCCACCACCAGCCTGAACCGGTGATACCCCATCCCCCACACCATTACACCCCCACCACCAGCCTGAACTGGTGATACCCCATCCCCCACACCATTACACCCCCACCACCAGCCTGAACCGGTGATATCCCATCCCCCATACCATTACACCCCCACCACCAGCCTGAACCGGTGATACCCCATCCCCCACACCATTACACCCCCACCACCAGCCTGAACCGGTGATATCCCATCCCCCACACCATTACACCCCCACCACCAGCCTGAACTGGTGATACCCCATCCCCCATACCATTACACCCCCACTACCAGCCTGAACCGGTGATACCCCATCCCCCACACCATTACACCCCCACCACCAGCCTGAACTGGTGATACCCCATCCCCCACACCATTACACCCCCACCACCAGCCTGAACCGGTGATACCCCATCCCCCACACCATTACACCCCCACCACCAGCCTGAACCGGTGATACCCCATCCCCCACACCGTTACACCCCCACCACCAGCCTGAACCGGTGATACCCCATCCCCCACACCATTACATCCCCACCACCAGCCTGAACCAGTGATACTCCATCCTCCACACCGTTACACCCCCACCACCAGCCTGAACCGGTGATACTCCATCCCCCACACCGTTACACCCCCACCACCAGCCTGAACCGGTGATATCCCATCCCCCACACCATTACACCCCCACCACCAGCCTGAACCGGTGATATCCCATCCCCCACACCATTACACCCCCACCACCAGCCTGAACCGGTGATATCCCATCCCCCACACCATTACACCCCCACCACCAGCCTGAACCGGTGATATCCCATCCCCCACACCATTACACCCCCACCACCAGCCTGAACCGGTGATATCCCATCCCCCACACCATTACACCCCCACCACCAGCCTGAACCGGTGATATCCCATCCCCCACACCATTACACCCCCACCACCAGCCTGAACCGGTGATATCCCATCCCCCACACCATTACACCTCCACCACCAGCCTGAACCGGTGATATCCTATCCCCCACACCATTACACCCCCACCACCAGCCTGAACCGGTGATATCCCATCCCCCACACCATTACACCCCCACCACCAGCCTGAACCGGTGATACCCCATCCCCCACACCATTACACCCCCACCACCAGCCTGAACTGGTGATACCCCATCCCCCACACCATTACACCCCCACCACCAGCCTGAACCGGTGATACCCCATCCCCCACACCATTACACCCCCACCACCAGCCTGAACCGGTGATACCCCATCCCCCACACCGTTACACCCCCACCACCAGCCTGAACCGGTGATACCCCATCCCCCACACCGTTACACCCCCACCACCAGCCTGAACCGGTGATACTCCATCCTCCACACCGTTACACCCCCACCACCAGCCTGAACCGGTGATACTCCATCCCCCACACCGTTACACCCCCACCACCAGCCTGAACCGGTGATATCCCATCCCCCACACCATTACACCACCACCACCAGCCTGAACCGGTGATATCCCATCCCCCACACCATTACACCACCACCACCAGCCTGAACCGGTGATATCCTATCCCCCACACCATTACACCCCCACCACCAGCCTGAACTGGTGATACCCCATCCCCCACACCATTACACCCCCACCACCAGCCTGAACCGGTGATACCCCATCCCCCACACCATTACACCCCCACCACCAGCCTGAACCGGTGATACCCCATCCCCCACACCATTACACCTCCACCACCAGCCTGAACCGGTGATACCCCATCCCCCACACCATTACACCCCCACCACCAGCCTGAATCGGTGATACCCCATCCCCCACCACCAGCCTGAAACGGTGATACCCCATCCCCCACACCATTACACCCTCACCACCAGCCTGAACCGGTGATACCCCATCCCCCACACCATTACACCCCCACCACCAGCCTGAACCGGTGATACCCCATCCCCCACACCATTACACCCCCACCACCAGCCTGAACCGGTGATACCCCATCCCCCACACCATTACACCTCCACCACCAGCCTGAACCGGTGATACCCCATCCCCCACACCATTACACCCCCACCACCAGCCTGAATCGGTGATACCCCATCCCCCACCACCAGCCTGAAACGGTGATACCCCATCCCCCACACCATTACACCCTCACCACCAGCCTGAACCGGTGATACCCCATCCCCCACACCATTACACCCCCGCCACCAACCTGAACCGGTGATATCCCATCCCCCACACCATTACACCCCCACCACCAGCCTGCACCGGTGATATCCCATCCCCCCCACCATTACACTCCCACCACCAGCCTGAACCGGTGATATCCCATCCCCCGCACCATTACACCCCCACCACCAGCCTGAACCGGTGATACACCATCCCCCACCACCAGCCTGAACCGCTCGGTTTGAACTTCAGCAAGTTGTCTTCACCACGTCTAGATGCCTCAATGCATTCAGTTGCTGCCATGTGATTGTCTGATTAGCAATTTGTGTTACCAAGCAATGGAACAGGTGTACCTAATAAAGTGGCCGGTGAGTGAAGATGTAGATACTCTTTAATCCTTATTTTAGATGCAATAATAAATATGGCCCATATTATAGTCCAAACAGGGCGATTTCAGAGCAGGAAGAACAATCAGCCAGAATCCTGAATAAAGCAGATAAATCTCCCTCCCTGTCAGTGGAGATGACATTTTTGTAGTCCTCAGCTTTGTATCACAGAATAATCCCATCAAAGAACAAGAGGAACACTTCAGAGCCGGGCAGGACCCCTTTGTGTGATGAGATACCCGATGAGGGGGTCCGGTGCAGCTTCAATCTTCAATCTTTTCTTCTATCTTTTCATGTGACAACACTGAAGAAATGACACTTGTCTACAATGTAAAGTAGTGAGTGTACAGCTTGTATAACAGTGTAAATTTGCTGTCCCCTCAAAATAACTCAACACACAGCCATTAATGTCTAAACTGCTGGCAACAAAAGTCAGTACACCCCTAAGTGAAAATGTCCAAATTTGGCCCAATTAGCCATTTTCCCTCCCCGGTGTCATGTGACTCGTTAGTGTTACAAGGTCTCAGGTGTGAATGGGGAGCAGGTGTGTTAAATTTGGTGGTATCGCTCTCACTCTCTCATACTGGTCACTGGAAGTACAACATGGTACCTCATGGCAAAGAACTCTCTGAGGATCTGAGAAAAAGAATTGTTGCTCTACATAAAGATGGCCTAGGCTATAAGAAGATTGCCAAGACCCTGAAACTGAGCTGCAGCACGGTGGCCAAGACCATACAGCGGTATAACAGGACAGGTTCCACTCAGAACAGGCCTCGCCATGGTCCACCAAAGAGGTTGAGGTCACGTGCTCAGCGTCATATCCAGAGGTTGTCGTTGGGAAATAGACGTATGAGTGCTGCCAACATTGCTGCAGAGGTTGTAGGGGTGGGGGGTCAGCCTGTCAGTGCTCAGACCATACGCCACACACTGCATCAAATTGGTCTGCATGGCTGTCATCCCAGAAGGAAGCCTCTTCTAAAGATGATGCACAAGAAAGTCCACAAACAGTTTTCTGAAGACAAGCAGACTAAGGACATGGATTACTGGAACCATGTCCTGTGGTCTGATGAGACCAAGATAAACGTATTTGGTTCAGATGGTGACAAGCGTGTGTGGGGGCAACCAGGTGAGGAGGACAAAGACAAGTGTGTCTTGTCTACAGTCAGGCATGGTGGTGGGAGTGTCATGGTCTGGGGCTGCATGAGAGCTGCCGGCACTGGGGGGCTACAGATGATTGAGGGAACCATGAATGCCAACATGTACTGTGACATACTGAAGCAGAGCATGATCCCCTCCCTTCAGAGACTGGGCCGCAGGGCAGTATTCCAACATGATAACCACCCCAAACACACCTTCAAGACCACCACTGCCTTGCTAAAGAAGCTGAGGGTAAAGGTGATGGACTGGCCAAGCATGTCTCCAGACCTAAACCCTATTGATCATCTGTGGGACATCCTCAAACGGAAGGTGGAGGAGCGCAAGGTCTCTAACATCCACCAGCTCTGTGATGTCATCATGGAGGAGGGGAAGAGGACTCCAGTGACAACCTGTGAAGCTCTGGTGACCTCCATGCCCAAGAGGGTTAAGGCAGTGCTGGAAAATAATGGTGGCCAAACAAAATATTGACACTTTGGGCCCAATTTGGACATTTTCACTTAGGGGTGTACTGACTTTTGTTGCCAGCGGTTTAGACATTAATGGCTGTGTGTTGAGTGATTTTGAGGGGACAGCAAATTTACACTGTTATACAAGCTGAACACTCACTACTGTACATTGTAGACAAGTGTCATTTCTTCAGTGTTGTCACATGAAAAGATAGAAGAAAAGATTTACACAAAAGTGAGGGGTGTACTTACTTTTGTGAGATACTCTATATCTTCAATATAATGTATGTACAGTACCTTGATAAAGTATTCATACCCCTTGAAATTTCCCACACTTTATCATGTTACAACCAAAAACATAAAATGTATTTTATTGGGATTTTATGTGATAGACCAACACAAAGTGTCACATAATTGTGACGTGAAAGGAAAATGATAAATGGATTTCAAAATTCTTTACAAATAATAATCCAAAAAGTGGGGGGGGGGGGGGCTTTTGTATTCAGCCCCCTTTACTCTGATACCCCTACCTAAAATCTAGAGGAACCAATTGCCTTCAGAAGTCACCTAATTAGTAAATAGAGCCCACCTGTGTGTAATTTAATCTCAGTATAAATACAGCTGTTCTGTGAAGCCCTCAGAGGTTTGTTGGAGAACCTTAGTGAACAAACAGCATCATGAAGGCCAAGGAACACACCAGACAGGTCAGGGATAAAGTTGTGGAGAAGTATAAAGCAGGGTTAGGTTATAAAACAATCTCCCAAGCTTTGAACATCTTACAGAGCTCTGTTCAATCCATCATCGGAAAATGGAAAGAGTATGGCACAACTGCAAACCTACCAAGACATGGCCGTCCACCTAAACTGACCGGCCGGGCAAGGAGAGCATTCATCAGAGAAGAGCCAAGAGGTCCATGGTAACTCTGGAGGAGCTGCAGAGATCCACAGCTCAGGTGGGAGAATCTGTCCACAGGACAGCTATTAGTCGTTAAGAATAGCGTCACAACGCAGTATAAGAGAGAAGAGAGGCGCCTCTAAGTGTAGCAATATGATTACATTTAATGAAGGCAACACATTGCTACACTTAGAGGCTCCTCTCTTCTCTTTTATACTCTGGAGCTTCGGCTGGATTTTGCTTCTAATCCCCTTGTGGAGAATTCCATTTGTAGATGGACATTTTATGGTTACACAACCAATCACATCGCTATAATCTTTTTATATGGACTATAAACTGAAGGACCTAGGAATATATGGATGTGGAATCATCTGAGTCTCCATTATTTCTTATGGGGAAACTCGCTTTGATATACAAGTGATTTGGATTACAAGCGTGTTTCTGGAACTAATTATACTCACAATCCGAGGTGATATTATACTGTATATATATATACTGAGCTCTCTGTGTACAGGAAAATAGAGGACTAACATTTACATCCAATATACAGTAATATATATGAGAGGCATACAGAGCTGTGTATAAATAATAGAGGGCTCAGTATACAGTAATGTGTGTGTATGTATATGTATATAATAAAGGGTTACAGGGCTTAGTATACAGTAATGTATATTTATAGTTGAGATAAATGATGGTCTGTATACAGCTATATATGAGAGAGTGAGAATATTAGTATATAGAAGGCTCAGTATACATTAATGTGTATATAACATATATAAGGTCAGCATACAGTAAAGTGTATATATTACAATAGAGGTATATGGAGTGCTGTATACAGTAATGTATAAATATAAAAGAGATATATAGCAATGTATATACTAGAAGTATGTGGAGGTCTGTATACAGTAATGTGTATATTATATATAAAAAATAAAAAGGTATACAGAAGGCTCAGTATACACTGAAGTATATATAAAAAAAGGAGGTCTCGGTATACAGCATTGTATATAGAATATATAGGAAGGTATATAGAGGTCTCAGTATATAAAATGTGTATATATAGTAGAAGTATAGAGGTCTCCATATACAAATTATATATATATACACACACATACACACACACACAATAGAGATATATATCATATATATGAGGTATATAGAGATCCCAGTATATATATATAAATAATAGAGGTATATAGAGATCTGGGTATACAGGAAAGTAGATATAATATATATGAGGTCTTGGTATATATAATGTGTATAAAGAATATATAGGAAGGTATATAGGAGGCTCAGTATATATGAATGTATATACAGTAATGTGTATATATAAAAGAGGTCTCAGTATACAGCATTGTATATATAATATATAGGAAGATGTATATGAGGTCTCAGTATATATATATATATATATATATATATATATATATATATATATATATATATATATATATATATATATATATATATATATATATATATATATAGTAGAGGTATACAGCATTGTATATAGGAGGCTCAGTATATACACAATAATGTGTATACATAAAAGAGGTCTCAGTATACAGCATTGTATATATAATATATAGGAAGATGTATATGAGGTCTCAGTATATATATATATATATATATATATATATATATATATATATATATATATATATATATATATATAGTAGAGGTATACAGCATTGTATATAGGAGGCTCAGTATATACACAATAATGTGTATACATAAAAGAGGTCTCAGTATATATAATAGAGGTATACAGCATTGTATATACACAATATAATATAATATATGGTAGAGGTATAAATCATTGAATATATAGGAAGAGATTATATATATATATATATAGAGATATAGAGAGAGAGAGAGAGAGAGAGAGAGAGAGAGAGAGAGAGAGAGAGAGAGAGAGAGAGAGAGCAGAGGTATATAGAGGTCTTGGTGTATATATAATATATACAGTAGAGGTATATAGAAGGCTCGGTGTGTGTATATATATATATATATATATATATATATAGTAGGGGGTATACAGCATTGTGTGTGTGTGTATATATATGTATATAGAAGGCTCGGTATATATAATAGAGGTATACAGCATTGTATATACAACATATATATATGAGGTATATATAATATATACAGTAGAGGTATATAGAGGTCTCGGTATACAGCATTGTATATATATATATATATATATATATATATATATATATATATATATATAATGTATAGCAGGCTCAGTATACATAATATATAGTAGAGGTATATAGGAGGCTCAGTGTATAAATAATATATACAGAAGTATACAGAGTTGTATATATAGTGTATAGTAGAGGTATATATTATATATAGGAGGCTCAGTATATATAATATATACAGTAGAGGTATATAGAGGTCTCGGTATATATAATAGAAGTATACAGCATTGTATAGAGATAATGTATAGCAGGCTCAATATATACAGTAGAGGTATATAGAGGTCTCGGTATATATAATATATACAGAAGTATACAGCTTTGTATATATAATGTATAGTACGGCCTGTATATAGAAGGCTCGGTATATATAATAGAGGTATACAGCATTGTATATACAACATATATATGAGGTATATATAATATATACAGTAGAGGTATATAGAGGTCTCGGTATACAGCATTGTATATATAATGTATAGCAGGCTCAGTATACATAATATATAGTAGAGGTATATAGGAGGCTCAGTGTATAAATAATATATACAGAAGTATACAGAGTTGTATATATAGTGTATAGTAGAGGTATATATTATATATAGGAGGCTCAGTATATATAATATACAGTAGAGATATATAGGAGGCTCAGTATATATAATATATATATATATATATAGTAGAGGTATATAGAGGTCTCGGTATATATAATATATACAGAAGTATACAGCTTTGTATATATAATGTATAGTACGGCCTGTATATAGGAGGCTCGGTATATATAATAGAGGTATACAGCATTGTATATACAATATATATATTATATACAGTAGAGGTATATAGAGGTCTCGGTATATATAATATATACAGAAGTATACAGCGTGGTATATAGAATGTATAGTACGGCCTGTATATAGAAGGTAACATGGCCCCCTCCTCCTCTCCCGGTAGAAGTGAAGCCTCCTCCGGCCTCCTGGGCTCGGCTCCCCCCGGCGGCCTCCTCCCCCCTCCTGGGCCCGGTATGTCCGGTGTATGGCGGCGGGCGGGGGAGGGGAGGTAGGCCTGGGCCTGTCCCCCCGGGCGGGCTCTCCTCACACACAAGGCACACTGGGTAACACACATTTATACACCAACCTCCGACACAATTTTCCAACAATTCCTCCGTCCGACCACCATGCATCAGGGCAGGAAACGGCCGCGCTCTGCGCCCTGCGCCCGGGATTCCCGCATAACAACAGGCCCGGGGGCGGGGCCCAGGCGGCGCGGCGGTCCCTCTCATTGGCCGCGGCGAGGACTGGCTCTCACGCGGGCGCCCTTTGATTGGACGAAGGGTCCGGGCCGGGCGGACGCACGCGACACAGGCGCGTGCCGCCATCCAGGGCGCAGGGCTCCACTGAGGAGACCCGAAGGCCCGCCCATTCCCCTCATTGGACGGGCGGCTTACGAAGTCTGGAGGGTACGCGCCCGGGGATTGGCCCGCCGGGACGTCAAGAAGAAAAGGCGCCCGCCCACCCGAGTCCGGGAAGACGCTGCTGGTTCTGGGGCTGAGGAGAGGCGCCGCCATCTTGTGCGGAGGGGAGGCGGGAGCGGGAAGAGCCCCGGGGGGTCTGTGGAGGGTCCTTCGGGCGAGATATACCCCCCCCAATTACATTCCGGGACCGGAGAGACACAGGACACCTCCCCCAACACCACACCTGTGTGAGAAGGCTCTGATGGAAGCTGACCGAGACTCCGATCCCCACTGAGAGAGGAGCTTCCATCAGAGGCTTCTCACACAATCCCTCCACAGACTGTGAAATCTTCATCCAATCTGTCTTCATTTATTTATTTCAGGTACTTATATAGAGCCATCAATTTACACAACACTTTATATATACATTACATTGTATATTCACATCAGTCCCCCCAAGGAGCTTACAATCTAATGTCCCCAATCCCACATTCATACATATTGGGGACAATTTAGACACCCACTACACCACTGTGCCGCCCACTACACCACTGTGCCCCCCACTACACCACTGTGCCCCCCCCCCCACTACACCACTGTGTGTTACCATAATGTCTGATCCGCGGCGGGGGGAAGCGCCCTGCGACATTGAGGTGGCAACCTTAGTGCCACGCAACGCCCGATTCACGGGGGAGCGCCGTACACTTCAGCGTCCGTTCCGCGGGGGAGAGGCATGCAACGTCCGATTCGCGGGGGGGGGCACCATACCCCCGCAGCGTTCGATCTGCGGGGGAGCACCACGCGACGTTGAGGTGGCAAACCTAGTGCCACGCAACGTCTGCTCTGCAGGGGAGCACCGTACACCGCAGCGTCCAGTCAAAGGGGGAGCGCCATACACCGCAATGTTCAATCCGCAGGAGAGCGACATGAAACGTCCCATCCGCAGGGGGTAGCACCAGGCAACGTCCAATCCGTGGGGGGAGCGCCTCACAACGTACGATCCGTGGGAGGGAGTGCCATGCAAGGTTGAGGTGGCACCTTAGCGCCACGCAACGTCCGATCCTTGGGGGAGCGCCGTACACCATAGCATCCAATCCGTGGGGGACACTGTACACTGCAGCGTCCAATCAAAGGGGGAGCGCTGTACACCACAATGTTCGATCCGCAGGGGGACCTCCACACAACGTCCGACCTGCAGGAGAGCGCCACGCAACGTTGAGGTGGCAACCCTAGCACCACGCGACGTCCGATCCGCGGGAGAGCGCCGTACACCGCAGCGTCCGATCTGGGGGGGAGCGACACGCAATGTCCGATCCGTGGGGGACACCGTACACCGCAGCGTCTGATCTGCGGGGGAGCGCCAGGCAACGTTGAGGTGGCAACCCAAGCACCACGCAACGTCCAACCCGCAGGGGAACACCATACACGCAGGGTCCAATCAAAGGAGGGGGCGCCGTACACAACGTTCAATCCGCGGGGGAGCTCCACGCAATGTCCGATCCGCGGGAGAGCGCCATGAAACGTCCCATCCGCGGGGGGAGCTCCAAGCGGCGTCCAATCCGCAGGGAGGAGCGCCACGCAACGTACGATCCGCGAGGGGGAGCGCCACGCAACGTACGATTCGCGGGAGGGAGCGCCACGCAACGTACGATTCGCGGGAGGGAGTGCCATGCAAGGTTGAGGTGGCACCTTAACGCTACGCAACGTCCGATTCATGGGAGAGCGCCGTACACCGCAGCATCCGATCCGTGGGGGACACCGTACAGCACAGCGTCCAATCAAAGGGGGAGCGCTGTACACCACAGTGTTCGATCCGCAGGGGGAGCTCCACACAACATTCAACCCGCGGGAGAGCGCCACGCAACGTTAAGGTGGCAACCCTAGCGCCATGCAATGTCCGATTCGCAGGGGAGCGCCGTACACCGCAGCGTCCAATCAAAGGGGGAGCGCCGTACACCACAACATTTTGATCCGCAGGGGAACGGATATCAGGCTTTCCTGCTAAGTCCTCAGCATTGTCTACTTCCGCTGGCCCGGACATGACGTCATAACGTCGCGCCCAGGCCTCCGAGAGTCATAGAGACTTCCAGGGACCATCTGTCCCTCAGAAATCTCTATGGCTAACTTCTGCCGGCAGTGGATTCCCCGTGCTATCGGCGAGCCGGGAGAAGCGACAGGAGGTCGGAGGGACGTCCCCTCCTGCTGCCTGCAAGAACGATAAAACTTCTACACAGCAGCTATGATTGTTTTTACGGTGAAGGGAATCGCCAGCTGAAAACGATTATATCTGAATGATGGGGGCAGCTGCCCCCCAAACAACCACAATGCATTGCGCCGCTGCACAGTGCATTGAAAGCCCTGATTGCCTGAAGCAATGAAAGCTTTGCCCAATCAGGACACAGAGCACTGTCAGAGCCATGCTTGGACGCTGTCATGATGACTCTATCCAATCATGGCTCATTGTGGTTAGTCCCGCCCCACACTATAAAAGTATTTTTTCAATAGCGGCCATTTGTAGTGTGATAGCGGCGTGTTCAGTGCTATTAGACAGTGTGCTATACTCATTCTATTGTCAGTGTAGAATGTCAGTTTAGTGTGCATCTAGTGATAGTTCATTGTGAGTGTAGTGACCATTCATCTTTCCATTAGTGTGAAGGTAGGGATAGTTCGGTCAGTGTGAGTGTAGTGACCGTTTAACATAGTATATTTCATAGCGTTACTGCAAGTTTAATGCCGTATATTTCAGTACATTACGCGTTGTTTAACGTCGTATATTTCAGTACGTTAATTGTCATTTAACGCCGTTTATTTCAGTGCGTTACTGCAAGTTTAACACTGTATATTTCAGTACATTACGCGTTGTTAAACGTCGTATATTTCAGTACGTTAATTGTTGTTTAACGCCGTTTATTTCAGTGCGTTACTGCAAGTTTAACGCTGTATATTTCCTTTGCGTTCTCTTCCATTTAACGCAGTAGAGTTCAGTGCGTTACTGCAATTTCAACGGCATATATTTCAGTGCGTTTAAAGAAAAATCAGTGCGATATCTTCTGTTTAATGCAGAACAGTTCTGTGCATTACTGCAAGTTTAACGCCATATATTTCAGTGCGTTATCTTCTATCTAACACAGTACATTTCTGTGCATTACTGCACGTTTGATGCAGTATATTGCAGTGTGTCGGTGTAGATTTATTGCAGTATATTATAGTGTATCAGTGGAGTGTGTCTGTAGTGAGTACTCTAAGTGCACCAAACATCACTTTTCATTGATTAAAGTATATCCACATTTCCACATATTTATTACATTTTGTTAATAAGCACACCCCCCCCCCACCCCCATCATGTCTGGGAGGATAACAAGGAGAGGCAGACGTTCCCATAGCACTATAAGGGGGCCAGCAGCGTATGTGTCCACAGGCAAAGGTGGACGTGGTCAGTCCTCAGGCAGGGCATCGTTTCCTCTGTTTAGTGATGTTGCCCGTACTATCCAGCCACAGCATGCAGAGGAGGTGGTGGACTGGCTTACTAAACCTTCCTCCATCACCTAAGCAGAGACTGGTGCACAGTCCCCTGCAGCAACCAGCCTCCTTGTCCACAGCTATTACTGCCATAGCCCCAGTATCAGGCATTGAGGAGTCAGCGGTGTTGTGTCTCCAGTGGTAATGAGAATGAAGGAGATGATGACGAATTAGGTCACTGACTCAACTTGGGTGCCATATAAGGGAGAGGAGGGAAGTGAGGGTGAGGCACAACCCCGTTGAGCCAGCCATCATGGAAGAGTAGAGCAACATCCCTATTCGATCACATTGTGGAGCTCTTATCTCCCGGCCCGCTTCCCACAGCTCAGCTGTCTGGGCCTTTTTTTTAGCACATGTGCAGCCAATCGCACTCTTGCAATTTGCAAACTTTGTCTCAAGCAGATCAAGCGTGGTAAAAACACCAACCATTTGGGTACCACATGCTTGGCAAAGCATTTGACCTCCCAGCAGCCTGCACTGACAGGGACAATGGTATAGCGCAGGATGACCCAGGTCCTAGCAGCACACCACCAGCTATAGACTATATCTGGCAAATTTCTCTGCCCCATCTGCTGGAGCAAAAAAAAAAAATACAGTCACTGCCATCCACATGCCCAGCGCCTAAATGCAAGCTTGTCAAAGCTGCTGGCTCTACAACTTCTGCCTTTCCACCTGGTGGATTCTGCCCCTTCTGTGAATTTGCAGAATGTGCTGTATCACAATGGCAGGTTCCCAGTCGCTATTTCTTTTCACGTAAGGCCATTCCTGTTGGCAAGGCAGTCAGCCGCAAAATCCATGTTGCTGCTGACACGTGGTCCAGCAAGCATGGTCAGGGACGATATATTTTGTTCACAGCACACTGGGTAACTGCTTGTAACTCGGAAGGATGCAGGACAGGGCTCAGTGGTGCAGTATTTATATAGCTAGTGGTGATGATAAGAAATTTGTCAGCTCTACCTCTTCCTCCTCCATGTCCTCCTCTGCTGAATTGTCCAATGAACCACAAGTACCCCCTAATCGTTCAAGGGGCTATTCAATGAGTCAGGCTAAAATGTGCCATGCAGTGCTTCAGCTGGTGTGTCTAGGGGACAGGAACGACACCAGAGCAGAGATTCTTGCAGCTCTGCAGGGACAGGCCCAGAGGTGGTCCAGGCCAGCTGGAGCCAGGAATGGTGGTATGGGATAATGGCACAAACCACCTGTCTGCCCTCAGATGGAAAGTTGACACGGCACGTGTCCTCAGTTTGGTGGTGCAGCATTTCCTAAATAGGTACCCAGGGTTGGAAGATCTGCTAAAGCAGGCCAGTCTGTAGCCATTTCAGGCGGTCATACACAGCCAGTGCTCGGTTGGCTGAAATTCACCGGAAATTCCATATGCCCGCAAACCGTGTGATTTGTGACATGCCTACCAGGTGGAACTCGACTTTGGCAAGGCTACAGATGCAGCAGACGGCTGTCAACGAGTACTTGTGTGAGTATGGCACAATGACAGGCTCAGGCCGGCTCAGTTTTTTTTTCCCCATGCCCAAGCCTGCTCATAAAGGATGCATGCACTGTACTGTCACCATTTGAGGAGGCCAAAAGGACGGTGAGACGGGACAATGCATGCATCAGTGACACAATCCCTGTTATGTTCCTGCTGGAGCAGACTGCTTGGCATTATGGATGGGGCACCAGAGGTAGAGCAGCGGGAGGAAGAGGAGGACTTCCTTTCCTCTCACCATTGCTCCTATGCCACAGAACACGGAAGAGGAGGGGGATTCTGGCAGTTTTGGAGATATTGAAGCAGAGGAAGACATATGTCAAACAGTAAGAGATGGTTTTCCATCCGCAGAATCCTTGGGTGAGTACGTGGCTGGGAGCAGGCAGTTCCAGATACTATAAACCTCAGTGACCCAGAGAAGTCTGCTTCACATGCCTCCGCAAATTTGCGGTGCATGGGCTTCCTCATGTTTTAAAGCCTGTGAAAGGACCCAAGAATACATGCCATAAAGGAGAAGGATCACTGTTGGTTGGCAACCTTCCTTGACCACCGTTATAAGGGGAAAGTCTCAGAACTCATCCTGTCCCCACAGAGTGTAGAAGATGAAATCTCTTGAGGACACTTTAAAGAGGAGTTTAATGCTTTTCTCGACACTGGTAGGTTACAGTGTCATGAAAAACGTAGTTTTGAGGCTTCTGTTGGTCAAGAGTGGAGCGGTGGAGAAGGCGGCTGCCACATGCGATGCATTACTCAATTTTTTTACTCCTCGCCGCCCAGGGCTGTCAGCTTTCACATCCCATCGGCAGCGTCTGCATTACATGGTGTATGATTATCTAGGGGCGAAAACAGAGATGGAGAGCTTTCTGGTCGACGATCCACTGGGTCATAAAAATAGACCACTGGCCAGAACTTGCCCAGTATGCAATTGAGCTGCTGGGTTGCCCTGCATCCAGCATGCTCTCCGAATGGGCATTCGGTGCTGCTGGAGGTTGTGTTACTGATATTAGAATGCGTCTGTCCACAGACTCTGTGGACCGTCTGACATTTATCAAAATGAATCAGTCCTGGATTACCAGCAGCTATGAAGCCTCCGATGCCGATGATTAAGTGTTTTTGGGATGTGAAATCTCTGCAGGACTTCTAGGCTGCCCAGCATTGTGGATGTTGATTTCATCTGGAAGAATTTTTTCGGTGTAGGTTTCATGGGCACAATTAACACCCAAAGACCAATTTTTCCGTACCTGTTTGACAGGTGCATATCATTCTTGCTTTCATCAAGAGCACCTCTATAGAGTTAGGTTGTGAAGGTGCCAACGACACCTAAAGACCAATTTTTCCACACCTGTTTGATCAATGCATATCGTTGCAATTTTTAAAAGCAAG
The DNA here is from genome assembly GCA_037952925.1 of Lithobates clamitans. Classification (NCBI taxonomy): domain Eukaryota; kingdom Metazoa; phylum Chordata; class Amphibia; order Anura; family Ranidae; genus Lithobates; species Lithobates clamitans. The sequence continues at coordinate 15,468 of JBBGZY010003399.1, read as the reverse complement.
GCCAATTCTTGCTTTCATCAAAAGTACCTCTATAGGGTAACGGCGTGAAGGCGTCACCGACACCCAAAGACCAATTTTTCCGCACCTGTTACTTCTATCCAAAGTCTCTGGAAGAGACACCAGAATTTATCCAAAAAAATCTCTAATCTTGTTTCCAGTGCACTACATTGTGGCCTCATACAGACTGGCTCTGCAAGCTATTGCTTACAAAATAAAGAAAGCTTGCTGGGAAATTTGCATTTTTTTGGCTTTATAAATGCAATTATTGCTGCAGCAGCTTCTATACACCGTACAGAAGTGCCACTTTACATGTAAACTAAGGGGACCCCCCAGGCACTATATAAAAAGGATTTTTTTATTTTTATGCTTTCACCTTAAATCACTGCAAATTACGTTTTTTACAAACTTTCTTTTTCATTGATACATGTCCCTCAGGGCAGTACCTGGACCCCCATAACCATTGTATGCCTAATTACTTGTATATAAGCCATCAAAATGGGCACTTTTGATTTTTCACATTCGGGTCCCATAGACTTTAATGGGGTTCGGTATTCGGTTCCGAACTTTCGCAATGCTCGAATATTCTGGTGCGAACCGAACAGGAGGTCGTTTGGTCCATCCCTACTTATCAACTCCCTGATGCAGCTCCTTATAGGATAACATTTGATCCCCGATGCAGCTCCTTATAGGATAACACCTGATCTGTGGTGCAATACCATATATGATAACCCCTGATCCCCCATGCAGCTCCTTATAGGATAACTCCTGATCCCCGGTGCAGCTCATTATAGTATAACACCTGATCTGTGGTGCAGCTCATTATAGTATAACACCTGATCTGTGGTGCAATACCATATATGATAACCCCTGATCTGTGGTGCATCACCTTATAGGATAACACCTGATCCCCAGTGCAGCTCTTTATTGGATAACACCTGATCTGTGGTGCAGCACCATATATGATAACCCCTGATCCCCAGTGCACCTTTTTACAGGATAACACCTGATCCCCACTGCAGCCCCTTATAGGATAACTCCCGATCCCCGGTGCAGCTCCTTATAGGATAACTCCTGACCCCCGATGAAACTCCTTAGAGGATAACACCTGATCCCCGGTGCAGCTCATTATAGGATAACACCTGATCCCCAGTGCAGCACCATATAGGATAACCCCTGATCCATGATGCTGCTTCTTATATGTGCCCTTGAAGGTGCTCTGCACATGCTCAGTTTGGTGTGTATTGCTAGAGTTTTTTTTTTCTCTTTGAGAGGATGCATGTGATCAGCACAGGGCCAATCAGCGCTGTCCAGACAGAGGGTCAGGGGTCCTGCAGGTGTTATCCTTAGAGAATAACACCTGATCCCCGGTGCAGCTCATTATAGGATAACACCTGATCCCCAGTGCAGCACCATATAGGATAACCCCTGATCCATGATGCTGCTTCTTATATGTGCCCTTGAAGGCGCTCTGCACATGCTCAGTTTGGTGTGTATTGCTAGAGTTTTTTTTTTCTCTTTGAGAGGATGCATGTGATCAGCGCTGTCCAGACAGAGGGTCAGGGGTCCTGCAGCCTCATAGGACAGTCAGAGCAGAATGAAAACTCCTACAAGCTTTAACCAGACACTCATTGAATTCACAAGACTGCTGATGAGAAAAGATATTTAGCAGTTCATATTTCCTAAAATAATTGCATTTCCATATTCTGTGTACTGTGGGAGACCAGATATAGTGACTGCAGGGGCCTGGGTTTAGCTTTAAGCTTTGACAATAAAACCTAGAAGCCGATTGGTTGTTATACACCAGATTGTGTATTCCCCAGTTTTAGTAAATCTCCCCAATGAAAGAAATGAGCAAGCCTTGGACGAAAAATGACAGACTGCTGGATGTCCTCCAGCCAGGAAATGACACGGGCTCTATCTGACTTGCTGTAGCTTCTAATGTACATTGTGAGAAGCTCACAGTGTGTGGTAAATCGGAGTAAGCCATTTCAGTCCAGGAGAGGAGCCGGTACAGTTGTGTTTAACCCAAAACTGTAAATGTATTTTATTGGGATTTTATGTGATAGACCAACACAAAGTGGCACATAATTGTGAAGTGGAAGAAAAATAATAAATATGTGAAAAGTGTGTGGGGGGGTACATTTGTATGGCGCCCCCCCCCCCGGAGTCAATACTTTGCAGAACCCCCTTTCTCTGCAATTACAGCTGCAAGTCTTTTTGGGGGTGTCTCTACCAGCTTTGCACATCAAGAGAGTAAAATTTTTGCCAATTCTTCTTTGCAAAATATCTCAAGCTCTGTCGGATTGGACGTCTGTGAACAGCAATTTTCAAGTCTTGCCACAGATTCTCAATGTGATTTAGGTCTGGACTGTGACTGGGCCATTCTAACACATGAATATGCTTTGATCTAAACCATTCCATTGTAGCTCTGGCTGTATGTTTCGGGTGGTTGTCCTGCTGGAAGGTGAACCTCCTCCCCAGTCTCAAGTCTTTTGCAGACTCTAACAGGTTTTCTTCTAAGATTGTCCTGTATTTGGCTCCATCCATCTTCCCATCAACTCTGACCAGCTTTTCCTGTCCCTGCTGAAGAAAAGCATCCCCACCACATGATGCTGCCACCACCATGTTTCACGGTGGGGATGGTGTGTTCAGGGTGATGTGCAGTGTTAGTTTTCCCCCACACATAGCGTTTTGCTTTTAGGCCAAAAAGTTGATTTTTGGTCTCATCTGACCAGAGCACCTTCTTCCGCGTTTGCTGTGTCCTCCACATGGCTTCTCACAAACAGGAAACAGGACTTCTTATGGTTTTCTTTCACCAATGTCTTTCTTCTTGTCACTCTTCCATAAAGGGCAGATTTGTGGAGAACACGACTAATAGTTGTCCTGTGGACAGATTCTCCCACCTGAGCTGTGGATCTCTGCAGCTCCTCCAGAGTTACCATGGACCTCTTGGCTCTTCTCTGATGAATGTTCTCCTTGCCCGGCCGGTCAGTTTAGGTGGACGGCCATGTCTTGGTAGGTTTGTAGTTGTTCCATACTCTTTCCATTTTCCGATGATGGATTGAACAGAGCTCCGTGAGATGGTCAAAGCTTAGGATATTGTTTTATAACCTAACCCTGCTTGAGCCTGGGTTCACACTATAGCGACGCAGGAACCAGCGCGATTCCCGCAGGCAGTTCACACTGCCTTCTGTGAACCGCTGCGGATGTCAATACAATGTCAATGGAGGGTGGAGAATAGGGCCCTCTGGATAACAAGGAGACTTTAACAAACAGTACATGATTGGCTCTTGAGATGTGATTAATGCCCCACAGCAGCACTTCAGAAGAGGGAAGCACACTCTATAGGAAAAACAGAGCAGAGAAGAATGCACTTCTAAGTGCAGTAATAAAACACTTTAACCACTTGCCGACCAGCTGCCGTCATTATACTGTGGCAGGTCGGCATGTTCGCGTGAATTGCCGTCATCTGCCCTGCCTTCATTGAGCTGGCCGCTCAGCTGTCGGCTAATTGCCAGCTCCTATCTTTCCACAGTTACTCAGCTGTTGATGATCCTGCTCGTCAGTCCTGCCTACTTAAGCCATCCAGTAAGCCATACTTAAGCCATCCAGTCCAGAGGAACTTTGCCTTCTCCTTGGTCAACATCACATCTCCTGCGATCCTGTTCAAGACTTGCTTTGCTGACATCCCTTCTGGCTCCAGATCCTGCTTGCTGTTCCACTACATTGATCTCTGACTTCTGGCTTGGCTGACTATCCGTTCCGGTTACTGAACTCTGGCTATGTTTTGACTACTTTTGTTCTTTTTACTTTTATTATTAAACAAGTGTGATTTAACTATACTTCTGTCTCGGCCAGATTTCATGGTTTCTGACAATCGGCTCCTTTAAGAGAAATAGCAGACGCGTGCCCGCTGCACGGAGGGGGACATGATGCGCGTAGCCGTCAGCCACAAGCGATCGCAGGCACGAGAAATCCCCATTTTGTGAAGATACAGATTGTATGCTCCTACTAAGTAGGAGCAGCGATCTGGCTCCTCCGCTAGTAAATCACATCTCCACACAGTTAGAATCACCTAGCAGGGAACACATTTAACCCCTTGATCGCCCCCTAGTGTTAACCCCTTCCCTACCAGTGACATTTACATAGTAATCAGTGCAATTTTTTTAGCTCTGTATAAATGTCAATGGTCCCAAAAATGTGTCAAAAGTGTCCGATCTGTCCGCCGCAATCCAGCGATGCGATACGGCACAGCATCGCTTTAACTGACAATTGTGCGGTCGCGTGACGCCGTACCCAAACAAAATTGATGTCCTTTTTTTTCAGCGCAATTGTCAGTTAAAGCGATGCAGTGCCGATACGCAAAAAATAGCCTGGTCATTAGGGGGGAAATACTTGCGGTCCTTAAGTCGTTAATGCAAAGGAAGGGTTAAAGATCAGACAGTATTTACCACTGCTGGTCGGCAGGAACTTCCACCTGCAGCTCTTACTCCCAGTAGGCATCCCGCTGAACGTTATGGATTCATTATTATATGCCGGTTTTTCACTTCCATCTTGTAAGTGTTTCTAATCCTTCCTTGTCATTAAAGTGTTTTATTACTGCACTTAGAAGCTCCTTCTTCTCTGCTTTGTAATACAATGTTAATGACACAGGTCGGTTCACATATTTATTTGTAAAAAAAAATTGAAACCCATTTATCCTTTTGCTTCCACTTCACAATTATGTGCCACTTTGTGTTGGTCTATCACATAAAATCCCAATAAAATACATTTAAGTTTTTGGTTGAAACATGACAAAATGTGGAGAATTTCAAGGAGTATGAATACTTTTTCGACGTACTGTATATACAGTGCTCAGCATCAATGAGCACACACCAACAGATGTCTCGTAAAACCATTAAATGACTTTCCTTTCAGAATCAACGTTTTCTATTGGACTCTATACTACAAAATCCTCACACAAATGCGGGACGTCGATTGCATCCAAGATTTGGTGATTTGCACACGCATAAAAAGTATTTTTCCTAACAAATTCAATCAAGACTATGTTGCAAAAAATGAATACACCCCAATGAAAGTCTTAGGAGCAAAGCTAAATTTTAGACATCAAATTCCCAATTAACAAGAATTCAGCTACAGGTGATTGTAATTATTCCTTAAACAGGTGATTATAAAAGGGCGTTACATAACAAAGAAAACCCCTCCCATTTCATGGTGTCAGCAGTGCCACCACATGGAAGAGAAATGTCACGAGGCCTGAGAAAGAAAATCATTTCTTCACACAAGAAAGTTGAAGGCTACAAGAAGATCAGCAAAGCTTTACCTATCAGTCAGAATACTGGAGTGATACAAAAATTTAACAAAGATGGAACTGCAACCATCTCACAGAGAGGTCCAGGCCATCCACGGAAGTTATCTCCTCAACAGGAGCCTCTTCTGATGAGAAGGATTGATGAAAATCGCCATGCAAGATCACTGCAGTTAGCTAAAGTAGAAAGCCAAACCGGGGCAATTGTTTCCCATGATACAATACGGCGTACACTGCAGAGGAATGGCATGCATGGATGTCGTCCACCAAGGAAGCCTCTCCTAAAAGCCCATGCACAAAAAAGCCCACCTAGAATGTGTCAGGGCCCATGCTGAAAGAGAAGGACTACTGGGACTCTGTACTCTGGAGTGATGAGACCAAGATAAACGTCTTTGGAACCGATGGCTTCAAAACTGTACGGCAGTGATTCTCAACCAGGGTTCCTCCAAAGATTGCTAGGGGTTCCTTCAGCATTGGGCCATTCCTGCCTCTCGGATAAGTTCCCACAGACACCATTGATCTTTTTAGCTATCTGTAAGGAAGTAATACTTCCCAATGACCACAAGTGTAAGGACCATTATTCCCACTGACCATCACACTAATGTATCATGAGTTGTAGATGTCTAATTTTTAGCAGGGGTTCCCCGAAGACTGGAGAACCTTTTCAAGGGTTCCTCTGTGTTGAAAAGGTTGAGAAAGGCTGCTGTACGGCGTCGCAAAGGCGAGGAGTACAAAGAAAAATGAATGGTGCCTACTGTGAGACACGGTGGTGGTAATGTCCTTCTGTGGGGCTGCATGAGTGCTGCTGGTGTTCGGGGATCTGCATTACATTGATGGGGATCATGAATTCAGAGAAGTACTGCTCTATATTGAAAGAGAAGATGCCACCGTCACTCCGTGCCCTGGGTCGTCGTGCACTTTTCCAACATGACAATGATCCAAAACACACATCTAAGGCCACTGTTACATTTCTGAAGAAGAATCGGGTGAAAGTGATTCAGTGGCCAAGTGTGTCTCTTGATTTGAACCCAATCGGGGGAAGACCTGTGGAGAATTCTGAGCATCACTCTCCATCCAGCATCCAGGCTCTAAAAGAGGTCATTCTCGAAGAATGGAAAAAGATTGATGTTGAAATATGTCGCCGTTCATTCCATGCCTAGACTTGGTGCTCTCCTTACAAATCATGGAGGTCATACAGAATACTGGATGGAGGAGTTTTTGTTGTGGGTTGTACTCATTATCGCATCAACTAATTTGAGTAGAACTGAAGATTTTATACTTATATTATTAACCTTACTTTCATGTAATGAGCTAAACAAATGTTCTATAAAACTCACATTTGTCACAATGTTAGAAATTGTTCTTGTGTTCATTGAGATATTGATTAAAATCTTAATTTTTAACCACTTGCCGACCGGCTCACACTGATATACTTTGGCAAAATGGCACTGCTGCGCAAATCGACGTTCCCGTACGGTGGCTTCTTTTAAGAGCCGTAGCAGGCGCGTGGCTGTTGGGTGCGATCGCCACCGGCCACGAGAGCCAGAATGGGGAATTGTGTGTTTACTCTGACAGGGGAGGAGAGACAGATCGTCTGTTCCTACTAAGTAGGAACAACGATCTGGCTCCTCCTCCAGTCAGTCCTATCCCCTCGCAGTTAGAAACACACCTAGGGAACACATTGAACCCCTTCCCTGCCAGTGACATTTACACAGTAATCAGTGCATTTTTATAGCACTGATTGCTGTATAAATGTCAATGGTCCCAAAAAAGTGTCCAATCTGTCCGCCGCAATGTCACAGTCCCACTAAAAAAGCTGATCACCGCCATTATTAGTAAAATAAAATGCCATAAATCTATTCCCTATTTTGTAGACGCTATAACATTTGCGCAAACCAATCAATATGCCCATAAATGTATACTAACCACTTGCCCAATCACAGCTGATCACGATGTAAACACATTTGCCAGTTAGACCCCTTTCACACTGGGGCGGCGCTTTACCATCGGTATTTGGCCACTAGCGGGACGGTTTTACCCCCCTGCTGGCGGCCGAGAAAGGGTTAAAACCACTGCAAAGCTTTGCCGGCGCTATCCCATTGATTTCAATGGGCAGGAGCGGTGTACACACCGCTCCGAAGATGCTGCTAGCAGGACTTTTTTTACCGTCTTGCCAGCGCACCGCTCCAGTGTGAAAGCCCTCGGGGCTTTCACACTGGAGACACAGCAGCGGCTCCTTCAGGGCGCTTTGCAGGCGCTATTTTTAGCGCTGTAGCGCCTGCAAAGCGCCCCAGTGTGGAAGGGGTCTAATCGTCATTTCTTCCCTCATGCTGTCATAGTGTGAAGAGAAAGCCAGTAACCGGCTAGTTTAAATCAGTGCTGCAAATCAGTACCCATCAGTTTAAATTACAAAAAGAAGCATCGCCACAGGGTGGTGCTGTGGATGGCAAACAGTGGTCAACAGTGCCACGTCCTCAATTGGCACCTATCAGTAATGCCTGTTAGTGTCCATCAGGGGCCGCCTCATCAGCGCACACCAGTAAAGGAGAAAAGTTACTTATTTGCAAAATTTGAAAGCAGAAATTGAGAAAAAAAAATTTTTTTTTTTCAAAATGTTTGGTCTTTTTTTTTCATTTACTTAGCAAAAAAAAGAAAACCGAGTGGTGATTAAATACCACCAAAAGAAAGCTCTATTTTTGTGAAAAAAAATTAAAGATTTCCTTTGGGTATTGTGTTCTATGACAGCGCAATTGTCGTTCAAAGTGTGACAGCGCTAAAAATGGGCCTGGGCAGGAAGGGGGTAAAAGTACCCAGTAGGCAAATACTTAAACCACATTCCGCTGCATCCCAGAGCCGTCGAGTGTTCCATAGATCAGAAACTACGGAGCTAGAAGTGACGTACCAAAAGCTCAGTCTTAGCGCGTTTCGTCACACCGTCATCAGGAGTGTGGCTTAACATACGTTGTGGGCTGTATTAGTGCCGGTTCCGCACCCTAAAATTTAGTAGTAAACCCTAAAAATTTAAGAGGTTTTATCTTCTGGTCAATATTTAGGCTTATATTGATTGTACTGATGGAAATTGGCGCTATTAAAAAGGGTAACTGCACTTTCGTGGGGGGAAAAAAATAACAAATAAAGAAAAAATAATATAGCACATATAATTGTGACCCTAATCATATTGTGATTGAATGTTTTTAAAAATTATCTTTCCTTTTCAATCAGCAGAGCTGTAATTTTCTGAGAACGCATTGTAATATGGCTACATGGGGTTGTTCTGTACACAAGACTGTGTCCTGACCACTCCCCAGACACATCATTTCCTGCTGGTGTGATTGGCTCACCAATTTTCCAAGAAGTCTAAGATTTCAGGCATCCCCTGCAACACAAATGTCATTTTTGGAGAGATACTTTCAATAGAAACCCGTCTAAAGGGATGCAGGCCCAGCAGATTTCCTCATTAGTGCCCTGCAGCTGTCACACCTGACAGTAAATTATGAAACCACTCCCATTAGACCCACTCAGTACAGAGGCACAGACAAACACACAGGGATTTCTTCAGAATAACAAAAAGGTAGGAATCTGCAACAAAGGTTGTTATCCTTGTAATGTACAGAGATCACCCAGAGGAGAATGTTTTCTTCTCTCAAAAAAAGTGGAGTTACGCTTTAACTTGTTTCACTTTGTTGTCTGCTAATAATTTACTCTGGTCTCCTTCCACACCCCACAGACATGCTGGGAGGTTAATTGGCACTAGTATGTGTATGTATGAATGTGAGTTAGGGACCTTACTTTGTAAGCTCCTTGAGGGCAGGGACTAATGTGAATGTGCAAATATTAATAATAAATATATATTATATACACACACATACATACACACAGTTGTGCTCATAAGTATACATACCCTGGCAGAATTTATGATTTCTTGGCCATTTTTCAGAGAATATAAATGATAACACAAAAACTTTTCTCTCACTCATGGTTAGTGATTGGCTGAAGCCATTTATTATCAATCAACTGTGTTTACTCTTTTTAAATCATAATGACAACAGAAACTACCCAAATGACCCTAATCAAAAGTTTGCATACCCCAGTTCTTAATACCGTGTATTGCCTCCTTTAACATCAATGACGGCTTGAAGTCTTTTGTGGTATTTGTGGATGAGGCTCTTTATCTTCTCAGATGGTTCCTCTTGGTAAAAAGCCTCCAGTTCCTGTAAATTCTTGGGCTGTCTTCCATGAACGGCACGTTTGAGATCTCCCCAGAGGGGCTCAATGATATTGAGGTCAGGAGACTGAGATGGCCACTCCAGAACCTTCACTTTATTCTGCTGTAGCCAATGACAGGTGGACTTGGCCTTGTGTTTTGGATCATTGTCATGTTGGAATGTCCAAGTACGTCCCATGCGCAGCTTCCTGGCTGATGAATGCAAATGTTCCTCCAGTATTTTTTGATAACATACTTCATTCATCTTGCCATCAATTTTGACCAAATTTCCTGTGCCTTTGTAGCTCACACATCCCCAAAACATCAGCGATCCACCTCCGTGTTTCACAGTAGGGATGGTGGACCTTTCATCATAGGCCTTGTTGACTCCTCTCCAAATGTAGTGTTTATGGTTGTGGCCAAAAACCTCAATTTTGGTCTCATCACTCCAAATGACTTTGTGGCAGAAGGTTTGAGGCTCATCTCTGTGCTGTTTGGTGTATTGTAAGTCGGATACTTTGTGGCATTTGCGTAGTAATGGATTCCTTCTGGCGACTCGACCATGCAGCCCATCTTTCTTCAAGTGCCTCCTTATTGTGCATCTTGAAACAGCCACACCACATGTTTTCAGAGAGTCCTGTATTTCACCTGAAGTTATTTGTGGGGTTTTCTTTGCATCCCGAACAATTTTCCTGGCAGTTGTGGCTGAAATTTTAGTTGGTCTACCTGACCGTGGTTTGGTTTCAACAGAACACCTCATTTTCCACTTCTTGATTAGAGTTTGAACACTGCTGATTGGCTTTCTCAATTCCTTGGATATCTTTTTATATCCCTTTCCTGTTTTATACAGTTCAACTACCTTTCCCAGCAGATCCTTTGACAATTCTTTTGCTTTCCCCCATGACTCAGAATCTAGAAACGTCAGTGCAGCACTGGATGAAAGACGCAAGGGTCTGTCAGGAGTCCAGAAACTCATTGACCTTTAATCCACACACTAATTACAAGCACACAGATCACAGGTGAGGATGGTTCCCTTTATTAGCCATTCAAACCCCTTTGTGTCAACTTGTGTGCATGTTCCCGGGCCGAAATCACCAGGGTATGTAAACTTTTGATCAGGGTCATTTGGGTAGTTTCTGTTGTCATTATAATATAAAAAGAGTAAACACAGTTGATTGATAATAAAGGGCTTCAGCCAAACACTGATCATAAGTGGCAGAAAAGTTTGTGCGTTATCATTTATATTCTCTGAAAAAATGGCCAAGAAATCATAAATTCTGCCAGAGTATGTAAACTTATGAGCACAACTGTATGTAAAAGGCTGCATAAATTGATGGTGCTATACAAGTACCTGCAATAAACTCATTTGTAACATATTACCAAAATCATAAATCATAATATTTGTTAACATTTGATTATATTTGTTTTTTTTTTTTGGTTTATGCAAAATACCGATTGATTAGTGGTGCACCCAAATAAAAATTTTGGTGCTGAAACTTCAGGATGCACTTGGCCAAAACCCAAATTGACAGCTTTTAAAAAAAATATATATATATATATTTTTTTAAATATAACTGCATTATTAAATTCAACTTTTTAATTAAATATCATGAATTTAAAATATAACTTTATTGTCAACACCTTTTGAAGTACTTTTAAAAATCCTGCTTGCTGTTTTTTTTTGGTCGCCAAAAAAACACACCTCCCCATTGAAAACGCAGCAAGAAGGCATCAAAAATGCACGCGTTTTGTGTTTTTGATGCATTTTTTTTTGGAGCGGCATACATATGAAAGCAGGGTAAAATCGTGGAAAAAAAAAAACCGCAAGGTGTTGTCGGCGGTCATTATCAGCACTTTTTTTTCCCCCCTCTTTCGGCACAATGCAGGAAACGCAATTTTCAGTGAATCACTATTATTGATCCTTGGTTAAACACAAAACAAATAACACTTGTACCCCCCCCCTATTTCTCACATATACTCCTAGTAATTGATTCACACTTTAATGGGGGGGGGTGTTTGGTAGTGATCTTCCATAATTTTTTTTTTTTACCGGGTGGCACACAGGTTTGTCCTGTGCAAGACTGACGTTATACTTTAATATACACCAAAAGCAAAATAGAAAGGAATGTGTTTTATTTGCCAATTCATGCATTCATATATTATTATTAATTTATTTATTTTTTTTGTCAGCTGGGAATTTCCAAAAGCCAAGAAACTAGTCTGAGTCAGCAAATTAGCCAAATTCACCTTTTTTTTTTTTTTTTTCTCCCCCTCTTTAATAGATTGCATGTATAGAGGTTTTATTCACAAAACTCCACCCTCCATTGTTTTCGTACATGCGTCAGCAGATAAAATGGGATTTTATCTCAGCGCTTTACATTTAGAGAATTCAGAGAAAAAAAATGTAACCAAAAAAAAAAAAATAAAGGACACAGAGGGTGTTGCCAATTGTAGCAGCAATGAATTATTACTTAACCTCGATATTTTTCGTTTTTTTTTTTTTTTCTTTTTACATATCCAGATTCAAGTCACGACCAGGCAGTGACTTTTCCCCCCCTCCCCACAAAAGTCACCGGATACAAATTAAAAAAAAAAAAAAAGAACATCGGGTTCAACCACTTTAACTTGAAGCCGTCCCTAAATGCAATCCCTTATTTTTCTTTTTTTATGTATAAACAGCAGATACATGGCCAATTTTGTACACAGGGTGGTGAGCAGGATTACCTCTCCATATAAAAGTGCTGTCATGTACATCGGTGAGTTGCTTGTGTAGTGCTACAAGTGTTCAGACATTCTACAATCAGGAACAGTCAAGTCTATCCGGATAATGGGAGGAGCCTAATTCTAAGGCTACAATTCATTTGCCTCCGTTGACTTTTTTTTCCCTTATGTTTACAATAAAAGGCCGAACACCAATCTGAGGCCCCCCCAAAAAAACAGAACTGTGTTAGAAGCTATTACACTAAAACTGGTGACGTAAAATGGAAATTGGCCCTGATGAGTGCTGAATGAGTTAAATAGTCCCCCCCACCCCCCTCTACTTGCCCCCCCTGAATGTGGTCTTATAGTTAACGAATACAAAGCTGCCTCAATGATGTGACCCTCCGGCTTTCCGATCTTCTCAGCGTGTTCTGGAAATTGAGCTCTTATTTTTATTTTTTGTAAGTGGAAGGAAAAATAATAAAAAAAATAAGTCAGAAACCCCCTCTGTTTGCTGTCCCAGGGCCGGGTATTTCATGACACGCTCTCCCCCCCAAAAATACAACATTTCCAGATGTCCGATGGATGTCAAAGAGTTCAGGATTGGGCGACGACGGAGAGCGTGAACCGGTTTTCTGGAACCGCTAGTGGGAGGAACACAAGCTTCTTCACTACAAATCAGTCACACGTTAGCAGGAAGAGAAAAGCGACAGCTCAATTCATGCCCGGACCGCCAAAATTGAAGGAACTTGGCACCACTGGAGCGTTGAACTTGTAGCCACCGTGTTTCTCGATCATTTTGGATTCTGTGAAGAAAAGAGAAAAATATTAAAATTGGAGCCAAAATAAAACTGTGTGAACCTCCCCCCACAGATGTTAGTTATGAGGAAGACGTCTGGTATGGAGGCCTCAGACTTGGGTTGCCAAATTACTTTGGAACCTTTGGGTTGTTCTAGATACAAAGATCTCCAAACTTCAGCCCTCCACATCCCAAGAGGCATTGTAAAACTGACATGACAAGAATTGTAGCTCCTAAACAACTCGAGGGCCACAGTCTGTTCTAGAACATGAGTACGTCAACCACTCAATTCTAAAGATGGGTCATAAAAGGGAATGGCTGCAATAAGAGAGTGGGTTTGGGAATTGTTCAAGGGATGCTTTTGACAGATTGAACAATATACGCCTCTCCTTGAGCGATACTACCAAGATTCTAATTCACTCTCATTGGCCTACCTCTACACAAACTATCCCTCCCTTCAGTCCATTGTGAAAGCTGGTGCCAGGCATCAAATTTGCCAACCACCCCTTCTCTGCCAATCCCTCCATTGGCTCCTGATCACCCAACACAAAAACTCCAACTACTGACACACAAAGCCACCCACAACTCAGCCCCAAACTACACCAACTCATAGTAACATATCCACCCAAACCATTCCCTTCATTCCTTGAAGGACCTCCCATTCTCATCTCTCTCCCCCCCCCCCCCCCCCCCCCCGCTCATCCTGTGAAACCGCCGCCACCCCCCCCATGCTCTGAAACACAACCCATAACCTCCCCCCCCCCCCCAATATCTGTCCCTTCCTCTACTTACACCCCAATCTCTCCAGAGCCTCTCCCATCACAATTTGTCCAGAGCCTATCCCATCCTTTGAAACTACCCAAGTCTGTCCAGAGCCACCACCATTCTCTGGAACCTCCTTCCCCACCCACCCCATTCTGTCCAGAGCTTGTCCCATCCTCAGGAAATCCCTTCTACCCCAATCTGTCCAGGGCCTCCCCCTTCCTCAGGAACTCTCTACCCCACAATCTGTACCATCTCAAGCTACTTTGTCCACCTTTAGAGGATACCTGAAAACTCATCAATTCAGGGGAAGCCCATCTCTCCCCTCTAATTAGCAGCTAGAACTTTCTACATCATTCCCACAGTCATTACCTTTCTGCATCATCAGCGGCCCCCCCCCCTCCCCCCCCCCACATTGTAAGCTTTCACAACAGGGCCCTCCTAACCTTGTATCGAAGTCAATTGTAACAGTCTTCCCTTTATATTGTAAAGAGATGCACAATAAAAATCCTAAACCGTAATAAAAAAAACTTATGAAAAAATGTAACAAAAAAAGATAAAAAAAATAATAATGTATCACAACAAGGATAATAGTGCTTTATTATATATATTTTTTATTATTGGGAATAAATTAGTCTGGGTACAGGTGGAGGAAGGATCACTCATGCCAACTCTGTTCAAGGCTCTCAAACTATTCATCTGTGGCTGCAGGTTGAAGCTTTAATGGCAGCATCTTGACTATATTTTTTTGCAGTCTCTTCACCCGCCGACACCCAAAGCCAACAATCTGAAATGGATCAGACAGCAATAAACGGTTTGTTGACAGCGTTTACCGTGAGCTGCTCGCCTCTGATCTGCCAGCGTTACGATGTCCTGTAACTGTTTTCCTTGCTCTTCGCTGAGTCCTTGAGTAAGAGTTTGATACCAACCGGGGTCATGTCCTTGCAGCTCTAAGTAAAGAAAATAAAATAATGATCTCTAAATACTCTCAAAGCCTCAATTAAAGAGAAGTACAGCGGGTATAGAAAAAAAAAAGAATCACCCCCTCTTCAACCACTTCCGGACCGCCTATCGTGGATATACGTTGCTACTTTGAAGTTATGGCAGATAACGGCGGGCAGTCTGCTTTAACATAAGTAGTCTGTGGCAGATTGGCTGTAGGATCACTTTTATGAGCAGCGGGAGAGGTGCCCCCTCCCCTCCCATCGCTTTGGAAGCGACAGAAATGATACGATCACCGGGATGGATGGACAGGAAGTAGAGTGAGGGCAAGATACGTGCCCCCCCACTATGCCCTTGGAGGACCAGGGCGTCACTAAATGTCACTTCCTCCCTTTTTTTAATTGCTTTTAAATGAGAGATCTGAGATGTTTCACCCCAGATCTCACATTAAAGAGGCCCTGTCATGCCTATTTCTATCACAAAGGATGTTTACATTCCTTGCAAGTGATTTTTTTTTTTTTAAAGGGATAGTTTAAAGTGCCCCGTCCTTCCAAGCTCAAGTACAAGTGAATTCATACACGAGTAGCACCCACATATGTAAACTGTGTTTAAACCACACATGTTGAGGCATCACCACGATCGTTCAAGCGAGAGCAATAATTCTAGCACTAGACCTCTAACTGTAAACTGGTAACCTGTAGACATTTTTTAAACATCGCCTATGGAGATTTTAAAGTACCAAAAAGAGAGAGC
>JBBGZY010003398.1:0-68302 GCA_037952925.1 Lithobates clamitans | reverse complement strand
GCTATAAGTGGTGGGTGGGAAAGATCAGAGAGGCCGACATAAGGATAAGGAGAGGGAATGCATTGTAGGGGCCAGTCGATGTACTGTGTCCCCTCCATTGCATGTGGTGGTGGGAATGAGTGAAGGGGCTGACATAATGGCATGGAGGAGAAAATACATAGTAGGAGCCGGGCTATGGTCTACATCTCTTCCTTAGCATGCAGTGGTTGGAAAAGATCAGAAGGGCTAACAAAGAAATGGAGGAGAGAAGGAGTTACGGGGGACCGGTCAGATGTTATGTGTTCACTCCCTTGCATGTGGTGGTGGGAACGACTGAAGGGGCTGACATAAAGGCATGGAGGAGAGAAGGCTTGTAGAGCCTGATCTAGGTTCTGTATCCTTTACATTGCATGTGGTGGCAGGAACGATTGGAACACTTGACATAAAGGTAGGAATGAGAGAAGGCTTAGTAGGGTCGGTCTATGTTCTGTGTCCATTCCATTTGGTGGCGAGATTGACTGAAGGGTCTGACATAAAGGCAGGGAGGAGAGAAGGCTTTGTAGGGTTGGTTTATGTTCTGTGTCCCTTCAACTGCATACTGTTTCGGGGCGGATGTTTGGGCTGACGTAAAGACAAGAAGACATAGCGTTGTGGGGGTCGGTGAATGTTCAGTGTCATCTAATTTTATATTGTGGGGAGAATAATTGAAGGAGTTGCTATAAAAGCAGGGAGGAAAGAAGGCTTTGTAGGAGCTGGTCCAAGTTCTAAGTCCCTTCCATTGAATGTGGTGGCGGCAATGACTGAAGGAAATCATATAAAGTCAGGAAGGACAGAAGGCACTGCAGGGATCCAGCAAAAAGTTAGCCTCCTTCAAAAGAGGTCTGATATTTACCTTTTCCGTTGCCTGTGACTCCAATCTTAGTTCTCAGAGAGGTAAGCCTACCGAAGAATCTTCGGGTTGTCTGGTAGCCGGCTTCACATCCAACATTAGAATCTTCAGCTGGCACCAAGTCTTCAAGACAGCGAGGTATACGACGCAGGGAACGCAGGATGGACACTTCTTTTAGCATGGGGCTCTTTTTTATGTATTTTTACATTTCCATGTAGGAACAGAGTTGCTTTAACCCAAAGACTGCGAAAGCAAAATGGTAACGGCTTAATATCAAGCACCTTCAGAAACAAGCCAACGAGAACTCCCAAACTTCTACCCTGAGATTTCAACAGCAAATACCAATACACATTCTCATCTACTCTACTTCTAGCAAAAAAAGAACCTCAATTATCATAAAGATTTGTAAAAGAATTTATTCTTAGTACATGTTTACGATAATTAAGAAACCTACTGTCTCCCCAAGATAAATGTCACTTGTCATATAAGGAGAATCCTGTTCTCCTGGCGAGATCTTTGCTGCCGCCTACCGAAGAGAATGAGTCATTTCTAGCGGATCACGAGTAACCAGCCATCCCACGCAGATACATTTTTATCCATGTGCACGGCAGAAGAGCGTGGCTCCATACCAACTTCCCTGAAACATTCTGAACAGCCCTCCAGAAAAACACACATACGTATGAATCTATTACTCAACACCTAGCAACCCAATGTCTGCACACCCAAGAAGAAAGCCTAAACTTTTCAAGAAAATAACAGATTTCTGGACACCTCCACCAATAATATTCCAGGACCCAAAGAAATCTCCTTTGATGTCATATGTCACCTAAAATAAACTCTACATCTATGTCTTAAGCAAGTAAAATTTTCAAAAGACAACTTAGGCCAATTATGAAAACTAGAACGAGAATTTTATATATATATTTAGGATTTCTCACTACTTTCTGCCCTGCGACAGGACAAAGTACATCTTCTGATGGGAAGACTTGACCTTTCAAAACTCAATCCATCATCAGAAACACTACAATAGGGTCTCTTGAGGTTCACCACCCTCCAATATTGCTAAAATGAGTAAAAATCACTTGTAAAAGGGGAAAAACAGTCAAAGTTTCCCAAAATCCCACAAAAAACCCGCTGCCCCATGCTGGGAATACCTTCTGTGTGAGATTTGAGTCACTCTACATTCCTTAAATCTTGCTGGAAGAAAGACGATGCCCCCATCAACTAGACTTCACAGTCAGGAACCTGGGGGGGGGGGGGGGGTGAGTATATCATCTAAAATTTCTCCTCCCTAAAGAAGTTTTTTAAAACTATTACTCAACGTTTCAGCAAGGTGGGCGGCACATTTTAAAAAAGTTGCTTTATAGGTTCAAGGTCTGATTTTAATTCACCTTCCCCACGTTGTACTGCCATCTCTTCCTTGGTCACACCTCCACATAATACCTAGTGCTTCCAGGGATGAGGGAATATGTGACTTCCCATTGTTTTGGTCTAAGTAGCCAATCTCTCAGTAGAAGCACTGTCACATGATGGAGGGAGCAAAATTAATCAACCACGTGAAAGCTCTGACACCAACAGAAACTGACCTTACACATGGCACTTTGAGCTGCAAAGAAGGAGTAACAAGGCTTCTAGTAGGGGACTCCATAAACCAGCATATGAAATACACTATATATGGCCAAAGGGAAGACCTGACCATCACACCTATATGAACTTGTGGGACATCCCATGCCAAAGCTATGACCGTTAAAAGTGGATGTAAACCCGATTCATGAAATTTGACCTGGGCACATATCTGTAGTGTTTACTTATTGCTCTCCAAAGAGTCCAAATCCTGTCTTTTTACTGTTCTTCTGTTTTCAGCATAACTTCTGACAAGTTCTCCAAGACGGGAGATAAATTGGGTGCTATAAATAGATGAGCAGAGAGCTTGTCTATTCACAGGGACTGCAGTTTGTGCACCAGCAGTTATAACATCTCCCCCTCTTCTAGAGAGGACCTTCCACAAGACGTCTGTGGGGATTTGTGCCCATTTGTGAGGTCAGGTACTGATGCTGGATGAGAAGACCCGGATCACCATCAGCGTTACAATTCACCCCAAAGGTGTTTGGTAGGGATGAGGTCAGGGCTCTGTGCAGGACACTCAAGTTACTCCACACCAAACTGGTCACACCATGTCTTTATGGAGATGTTGGTTGAGAAGACCTGACTTATTCCAATTCATCCCAAAGGTATTCAGTAGGGTTGAGGTCAGGGCTCTGTGCAGGGCTCGAGTTCCTCCACACCAATCTGGTCACACCATGTCTTTATGGAGCTGGCTTTGTACACAGGGGACAGTCACGCTGGAACAGAACAGTCTCTTCTCCAAACTGTTACCACAAGCATGGAAGAGAACAATTATCCAAAATGTCTTTGTATGATGGAGTATTACCAGAACCCTGCACCGGAGACACTTGAACACCATCATTTGGAGGGGTATCTGCAATCTTCGGGCCATATAGTGTAATAGTCAGGAGTGAGATGACCCTTTTAGTATTATTGGTAGAGTTTTTTAATCAAGAACCGAATTGATGTTGTATGAGAAAATCACTCAATATCGGCATTCCAACTCATCCCAAAGGTAATCAGTAGAGATGAAGCCAGGGCTCTGTGCAGGACACTCAAGTTCCTCCACACCAAACTGGTCAAACCATGTCTTCATGGATCTGGTTCACCTGGATTGAGCTTAGTTGGGGAGCTCCAACTCATCCTAAAGTTAATCAATAGGGATGAGGTCAGGGCTCTGTGCAGGACACTCGAGTTCCTCCACACCAAACTGGTCACACCATGTCTTCATGGATTTGGTTCGCCTGGATTGGGTTTAGTTGTAGAGCTACCTCTACGAATAAGTCTAATCATTCATGAAATCAGGTACTGATGTTGGATGGGAAGACCTGGCTCACAATTTGTGTTCCAATTCCTCTCAAAGTTAAGTTAAGTAGGGCTGAGGTCAGGGCTCTGTTAAGTAGGGCTGAGGTCAGGGCTCTGAACAGGACACTCGAGTTCCTCCACACCAATCTGGTCCATGTCTTTATGGAGCTGGCCTTGTACACGGGGGGGGGGGGAAACAGTCATGACGAAACAGAAAAGGGTCTTCACCAAACTGTTACCACAAGGCTGGAGGAGCACAATTGTCTACAACATTGTATTATGGCGTATTATCAGGACGTGTCACTGGAGACACCTGGAGCCCATCATTAAGAGCAGGGGTCTCCAAACTATGGCCCTCCAGTTGTTCAGGAACTACAAATATCATCATGCCTAGTCATGTCTGTGAATGTCAGAATTTTACAATGCCTCATGGGGTGTGTATTTACAGAACAGCTGGAGGGCCGTAGTTTGGAGATGCCTGATTTAGAGAATGATGTCGACATATTTACACTTTATTCCACATAGTAGAGAAGTTAAAGTAATTAGCCAAAATATGAATTCCTTTCAGCGCCTCTAATTGTTCCAGTTCTGGATCAGTGAAAAGATGTGCCAAAATAAAAGTGTCCATCACCCAGCATGTAATGAGCGAAGGGCCAGCACCGCCACCTCCTCTGCTTATGTCTAACAGCACACACTTCATCAGGCCCCATTTTAATTTCATTATTTGACAAAGCCTGGGCTGATGGAAATTTCCAGCCAGCAGAAAACTTGACTTTAATCCAGAGTGAAGAGCAATTAATAAGATAGATGTTTATTGCACGTTCTGAACCAGTTTCCCTGGTGACCGGCACTCCAGCATATAGGAACGTTTTACAGTCATCAGGCGAGAACATTTCTATATATTAGGGAGAGCCGTCCATGGCCAGAGCAGCGTCGCTGCCACAATCAGCAATCTAACACTTGTGATCCATTTATCATTCGGCCTCCTCTGATCAGCTCATTTGCTGCATTCTGCTGTAATCTGAATATCATTTACCCTGCGCTATCTCCATTCACAAGACCCAGACGCAGCCTATAGGCTCATTCCCCGCGACCCGAGACATAGTAAACGTCTCTAGGAGAGCAGATCCAAGTACACTAAAGAATCTGAACAGATATCCAAGTGTTGGATTTTTCTTTAATCCTTTATTTATCCTTTAATCCTTTATTGTGCCCATCGATGGTTCTTTTGACACTGAACATAAGAGACACAAGTGCTTTCCATGCGTTTCCCTGTAAGAACGAGGACCGTCCATAAAACGAGGCCGAGGAACCATTCAATGACACCCTCAGACTCATACAAAGTACATGCGACTATACAATCTTCCTGACCAATCAGAGTTACAGAAACTGGACATAGTCACTTTAGGTCTATACTCTCCCGAAATACTCTACTCTGCTGGAGGACTCTGCTCCTTCCTCTAATGCCGCGTACACACGACCGGACTTTACGGCATACTTGGTCCGGGGAACCTGAGTCCTCTAATGCCGCGTACACACCACCGGACTTTACAGCATACTTGGTCCGGTGAACCTGAGTCCTCTAATGCCGCGTACACACGACCGGACTTTACGGCATACTTGGTCCGGGGAACCTGAGTCCTCTAATGCCGCGTACACACCACCGGACTTTACGGCATACTTGGTCCGGGGAACCTGAGTCCTCTAATGCCGCGTACACACGACCGGACTTTACAGCATACTTGGTCCGGGGAACCTGAGTCCTCGAATGCCGCGTACACACGACCGGACTTTACGGCATACTTGGTCCGGGGAACCTGAGTCCTCTAATGCCGCGTACACACGACCGGACTTTACGGCATACTTGGTCCGGGGAACCTGAGTCCTCTAATGCCGCGTACACAACCTGACTTTACAGCATACTTGGTCCGGGGAACCTGAGTCCTCTAATGCCGCGTACACACGACCGGACTTTACGGCATACTTGGTCCGGGGAACCTGAGTCCTCTAATGCCGCGTACACAACCTGACTTTACAGCATACTTGGTCCGGGGAACCTGAGTCCTCTAATGCTGCGTACACACGACCGGACTTTACGGCATACTTGGTCCGGGGAACCTGAGTCCTCTAATGCTGCGTACACACGACCGGACTTTACGGCATACTTGGTCCGGTGAACCTGAGTCCTCTAATGCCGCGTACACAACCTGACTTTACAGCATACTTGGTCCGGGGAACCTGAGTCCTCTAATGCTGCGTACACACGACCGGACTTTACGGCATACTTGGTCCGGGGAACCTGAGTCCTCTAATGCTGCGTACACACGACCGGACTTTACGGCATACTTGGTCCGGTGAACCTGAGTCCTCTAATGCCGCGTACACAACCTGACTTTACAGCATACTTGGTCCGGGGAACCTGAGTCCTCTAATGCTGCGTACACACGACCGGACTTTACGGCATACTTGGTCCGGGGAACCTGAGTCCTCTAATGCTGCGTACACACGACCGGACTTTACGGCATACTTGGTCCGGGGAACCTGAGTCCTCTAATGCTGCGTACACACGACCGGACTTTACGGCATACTTGGTCCGGTGAACCTGAGTCCGTCGGACAATTCGATCGTGTGTGGGCTCCAGCGGACTTTTTTTTTCTCAAAAGTTTGACAGACCTAGAAATGAAACATGATTCAAATCTGTCCGATGGACTCGAGTCCGGTCGAAAAGTCCGCTCGTCTGTATGCTAGTCCGACAGACAAAAACCGACGCTAGGGCAGCTATTGGCTATCAACTTCCTTATGCTAGTCCAGTCGTACGTCATCACGTATGAATCCGTCAGACTTTGGTTGATCGTGTGTAGGCAAGTCCGTTCATTTAGAGAGTCCGTCGTAAAGTCCGCAGGACAAAGTCTGCCGTAAAGTCCGCTCGTGTGTACGCGGCATTACTCTCCTCTCCTGAAATACTCTGCTTGAGGACTCTGCTCCTTCATCTAACTCTCCTCTCCTGAAATACAGTGCCATGAAAAAGTATTCATACTCCTTGAAATTTCCCACATTTTGTCATGTTACAACCAAAAACGTAAATGTATTTTATTGGGATTTTATGTGATAGACCAACACAAAGTGTCACATAATTGTGAAGTGGAAGGAAAATGATAAATGATACAAATAAATGAAAAGTGGGGGGGGGGGGGGGGGGGCATTTGTATTCAGTCCCCTTTACTCTGATACCAATAACTAAAATCTAGTGGAACCAATTGCCTTCAGAAGTCACCTAATTAGTAAATAGAGTCCACCTGTGTGTCATATAATCTCAATATAAATATAGCTGTTCTGTGAAGCCCTCATAGGTTTGTTAGAGAACCTTAGTGAACAAACAGCATTATGAAGGCCAAGGAACACACTAGGGTTGTCCCGATACCACTTTTTTAGGACCGAGTACAAGTACCGATACTTTTTTTCAAGTACTCGCCGATACCGATTACCGATACTTTTTTTTAATGTCATGTGACAGTGTTTTTTTTTTTGCTATTTTTTTTTTTGGGGGGGGGGGTGAACGTTGTATGTGTGTGTGTTTTTTTTTTTGTTTTTTTTTTTACAATTTTTATTTTTTCCAATAATATTTTTTTATTCTTTGTTTTTTTATTTTTTTAATCAGCCCTTTTGGGGGGCTTTGGTGAGATATTAGGGGTCTTAACAGACCTCTGATATCTCCCCCTTGAGACAGAGAAAGAGACAGAGGATAGAGATTCCCCAGTCCCTTTCTCTGCAGCGTCAGCTGCACTGAGAATGAATGGAGAGAAGACAGCGGCTCCTCTCCATTCATAAACTGACACATCTTAATCACAGGAGATTACAATGTTTCAGTTATGTGAATGGACAGAGTCAGCTGACTCTCTCCATACACAAAGGAAGGAGGAGGGGGACGGAGGAACGGAGGGGGAGAACGGAGGGGACAGATAAGGAGAGAGGAATGCAGGGGACAGATAAGGAGAGCAGAACAGAGGGGGACAGATAAGGAGAGAGGAACGAAGAGGACAGCGGAGAGGCACAGAGGAACGAAGGGGGCACGGAGGAGGATGCAGTGACAGTCAGCTGTGAGCGATCACCGCTGTATGTCACTAAAGCTGGTGAAAGCCGCTGGGGGAGAATCTTGTAACTCCCCCACGCGCCGATCACAGCTGTCTTCTAGGTAACGGGGGAAGCATCGGGAGCATTTGCCCGAGTACAAGTACTTGGGCAAATGCTCGGTATCGGTGCCGATACCGATACTAGTATCGGTATCGGGACAACCCTAGAACACACCAGACAGGTCAGGGATAAAGTTGTGGAGAAGTATAAAGCAGGGTTAGGTTATAAAAAAATCTCCCAAGCTTTGAACATCTCACGGAGCTCTGTTCAATCCATCATCGGAAAATGGAAAGAGTATGGCACAACCGCAAACTTACCAAGACATGGCCGTCCACCTAAACTGACCGGCCGGGCAAGGAGAGCATTCATCAGAGAAGAGCCAAGAGGTCCATGGTAACTCTGGAGGAGCTGCAGAGATCCACAGCTCAGGTGGGAGAATCTGTCCACAGGACAACTATTAGTCGTGTTCTCCACAAATCTGCCCTTTATGGAAGAGTGACAAGAAGAAAGACATTGGTGAAAGAAAGTCATAAGAAGTCCTGTTTGTAGTTTGTGAGAAGCCATGTGGAGGACACAGCAAACATGTGGAAGAAGGTGATTTGGTCAGAAATTGAACTTTATGGCCTAAAAGTAAAACTCTATGTGTGGGGAAAACTAACACTGCACATCACCCTGAACACACCATCCCCACCGTGAAACATGGTGGTGGCAGCATCATGTGGTGGGGATGGTTTTCTTCAGCAGGGACAGGGAAGCTGGTCAGAGTTGATGGGAAGATGGATGGAGACAAATACAGGACAATCTTAGAAGAAAACCTGTTAGAGTCTACAAAAGACTTGAGACCGGGGGGAGGTTCACCTTCCAGCAGGACAACGACCCGAAACATCCAGCCAGAGCTACAATGGAATGGTTTAGATCAAAGCATATTCATGTGTTAGAATGGCCCAGTCACAGTCCAGACCTAAATCACATTGAGAATCTGTGGCCAGACTTGAAAAATGCTGTTCACAGACGTTCTCCATCCAATCTGACAGAGCTTGAGATATTTTACAAAGAAGAATGGGCAAAAATGTCCTCTCTAGATGTGCAAAGCTGGTAGAGACACCCCCAAAAAGACTTGTAGAGAAAGGGGGTTCTACAAAGTATTGACTCCGGGGGGCGCCATACAAATGCCCCTCCCCCCCCCCCACTTTTCACATATTTATTTGTATCATTTATCATTTTCCTTCCACTTCACAATTATGTGACACTTTGTGTTGGTCTATCACATAAAATCCCAATAAAATACATTTACGTTTTTGGTTGCATTATGACAAATTGTGGGAAATTTCAAGGGGTATGAATACTTTTTCAAGGCACTGTACTCTGCACTGCTGGAGGACTCTGCTCCTTCCTCTCTCTTTTCTCCTGAAATACTTTGCACTGCTGGAGGCTTATGTCCTAAATATGTAATAACTGGAGTAGGACTATACTTCAGTCTGTCTTTTAAAGATGACCACAGATGGATCAAAACTCATCCGGTTGAGCACAATTGCTGAAAGAAAAAAAAAACGGAGCCCTGTATGGCCAAGGTAGGTTCTGATGCCACGTCATTTGTGGCCCTTGGCGGGTACACGCACGCAGATATGTAAGGAATGCTGGGAGCCGCACACATACATTGCACCATGCCCTGTGAAGAGCCACACTTCATCCTTCAAGTGGCAGAGCCGGGGAGACCCCTCAGAGGAAGAACACAGATAGTTTTTAAATTTTTTGTAAAGTTCACGGACTTCTTCTTATAGAGGAAAATCTCTGAGAAGGAAGAAGCGGCTTTAGGAAAGAAAGTTCTGATATTTATACAGCTCAGATTTGTATACACAGAGTACCAGACAGCCGACCTCACACAGAGATAATGCAAAGTTCACACAACAAAGTGCCACAGGCCCCGGCCCTGCCGAATACAGGAGCCGGATTACTAATGAGTCCTGTGGTGTTACCACAAAGTTTACCTGAAACGAATGCCGGAGTTCTTTCGATTGTAACTTTTACACATTGATTCTTTTAAAAATATACATGTGTAGATTCTCCTTCTAGTGGCCCCATGTAGGTAAGACAGTGCAATCAGCACCTGTGCTGTAAAAACGTCATCCAGGGCATGCCCCTCCCGGCGCGTTTTGTCCCACCCACAGGGCTTAGTCATAGAGGTAAGGTGGGCATACCCCTGAAGTAGGTCTTCAGGTTTCACAAGACTAGACCATGGCCCTGGACCTGCGGGAAACAACACACTCTGCACCAAATGCCAAGGTGGGCACCCAAGGAGGATCCAGTGTCTGAAGAAACATTATAGGCTGTCCCCATGGTGTGGGCTCTGTATGTGGCATCTAAGGTTAGACTGAGGTTGCACCGATCTGGAAGCACTGCTACTGTTGTATTAGAAGACATTGATGAGTTGAAGAGTCCGAAGTAAAATGAATCAAAACGAGCCTCGCGGACACAGGGGCCATGCGCGAGCCTCGCGGACACAGGAGCCATGCGCGAGCCTCGCGGACACAGGGGCCATGCGCGAGCCTCGCGGACACAGGGGCCATGCGCGAGCCTCGCGGACACAGGGGCCATGCGCGAGCCTCGCGGACACAGGGGCCATGCGCGAGCCTCGCGGACACAGGGGCCATGCGCGAGCCTCGCGGACACAGGGGCCATGCGCGAGCCTCGCGGACACAGGGGCCGATGCGCCAACCTCGCGGAGACGGGCCGATGCGCGAACCTCGCGGAGACGGGCCGATGCGCGAACCTCGCGGAGACGGGCCGATGCGCGAACCTCGCGGAGACGGGCCGATGCGCGAACCTCGCGGAGACGGGCCGATGCGCGAACCTCGCGGAGACGGGCCGATGCGCGAACCTCGCGGAGACGGGCCGATGCGCGAACCTCGCGGAGACGGGCCGATGCGCGAACCTCGCGGACACGGGCCGATGCGCGAACCTCGCGGACACGGGCCGATGCGCGAACCTCGCGGACACGGGCCGATGCGCGAACCTCGCGGACACGGGCCGATGCGCGAACCTCGCGGACACGGGCCGATGCGCGAACCTCGCGGACACGGGGCGATGCGCGCGTGGGGCGATGCGCGAGCCTCGCAGAGATGCGGTACATCTTTGTTTTTTGTATTCTCTCTGACATACTTTTTAATTCAGTGACACACAAGCAGTGGTGAGACAGCGGGAGCTGTGATATCGGCAGGGTGTAATGTCAGACACTCCCACCTTTGTAGGGATCACTCAGACATGCGGTGAGTCACAGTGACTGCATGCAGCGTGGTCCCCGGGAACAGCTTGCTATGTGAGAGGAGAGAGAGCACTGATCAGGAGAGAGTCACGTTCTGATCGCTCATCACACTCCCACTAAACCCTGAATTCATATTCCGGTCAGTGGAGAACGTGTGACCAGCATGCCGTTGTTTAGCCGCCTCTTCCTTTTACTACAGGAAGGTTCCGGAGCTCCAAAGATTCTCTGCAGATCAAACTTTACTGCAATCAGGATGAAGAAGCGGCGGTGACAGATCCTGCTTATTGCAATCACTTGTAATCACCGAGAACCAAACCTGCCACCTATTATTCCCAAAGCCAGAAAACATGAACCCCCCTCCCCCCCACCAAGATCTCCGAGGTGGGAAACAGTCATTCCTTAAAGTGACACCAAAAAAAAGTATCCATTCTTCACCACTCTCCGACCACAATACATATATTTACGCTGCGGCTGTGAAGGTGTTTACCGGGGTTATGGATAAAAGCATCAGCCATATCAATGGTATCATATTTTTTCCCTTCAGCCAGCGATTCTGTTTCTCCTAAAAGTGATCCGAGTGGCTGATTAGTTTTCACCCCCACCCCCCCTCCTGCCGGTGCTCCTCAGGCTTACCGTTCTTACCGGTGAGCCCGGGAAATAATATAACGGTTCAAACGGCTGACCATAGAGGTGAGCAGAGACCAGATCGTCTCTGATCATCTCTATGATCTAGGACAGGGATATGCAATTAGCGGACCCCCAGCTGTTACAGAACTACAAGTCCCATCATGCTCTGCCTCTGGGTGTCATGCTTGTGGCTGTCAGAGTCTTGCTATGCCTCATGGGACTTGTAGTTCTGCAACATCTGGAGGTCCACTAATTGCACCTCTCTGATCTAGGAGGACCGGAACGACGTCATGACATCACTTGCAGTCTAGGGCGAATGTAAACTATTTTTTTTTTTAACCACCTCCTTACCGGGCAATAGTCAGAAGTCGGCCTTGGAAGGAGGTGGAGTACCAGAGGTTTTGGCTACAAGCAGTTCCCAGGCTTGCCTGGATGATCGTTATTCCCTGGGAACCGATTCGGTGGTTGTGGTAGCTAGTCACAGAGATGAGTGGAGGAAAGATGGGAGGATTGGAGTGACGTCACTTCCGGAAAGGAGAGATTTGGGGTCTTATTGACCCCCCCCAGATCTCTCCATAAAGAGGACCTGTCATCTCTTATTTCTATTACATGAGATCTCTCCATAAAGAGGACCTGTCATCTCTTATTTCTATTACATGAGATCTCTCCATAAAGAGGACCTGTCATCTCTTATTTCTATTACATGAGATCTCCATAAAGAGGACCTGTCATCTCTTATTTCTATTACATGAGATCCCCATAAAGAGGACCTGTCATCTCTTATTTCTATTACATGAGATCTCTCCATAAAGAGGACCTGTCATCTCTTATTTCTATTACATGAGATCTCCATAAAGAGGACCTGTCATCTCTTATTTCTATTACATGAGATCTCTCCATAAAGAGGACCTGTCATCTCTTATTTCTATTACATGAGATCTCTCCATAAAGAGGACCTGTCATCTCTTATTTCTATTACATGAGATCCCCATAAAGAGGACCTGTCATCTCTTATTTCTATTACATGGGATCTCCATAAAGAGGACCTGTCATCTCTTATTTCTATTACATGAGATCTCCATAAAGAGGACCTGTCATCTCTTATTTCTATTACATGAGATCTCCATAAAGAGGACCTGTCATCTCTTATTTCTATTACATGAGATCTCCATAAAGAGGACCTGTCATCTCTTATTTCTATTACATGAGATCTCTCCATAAAGAGGACCTGTCATCTCTTATTTCTATTACATGAGATCTCTATAAAGAGGACCTGTCATCTCTAATTTCTATTACATGATCTCCCCATAAAGAGGACCTGTCATCTCTTATTTCTATTACATGAGATCTCCATAAAGAGGACCTGTCATCTCTTATTTCTATTACATGAGATCTTCATAAAGAGGACCTGTCATCTCGTATTTCTATTACATGAGATCTCCATAAAGAGGACCTGTCATCTCTTATTTCTATTACATGAGATCTCTCCATAAAGAGGACCTGTCATCTCTTATTTCTATTACATGAGATCTCCATAAAGAGGACCTGTCATCTCTTATTTCTATTACATGAGATCTCCCCATAAAGAGGACCTGTCATCTCTTATTTCTATTACATGGGATGTTTACACTTCCAGTGGCAGCACTCCGGTGTCAGAAGAACTCACGGGCACGGTGAGGGGAGCAATCAACCAGA
Organism: Lithobates clamitans; assembly: GCA_037952925.1. NCBI lineage: Eukaryota > Metazoa > Chordata > Amphibia > Anura > Ranidae > Lithobates > Lithobates clamitans. The sequence goes on along the minus strand of JBBGZY010003398.1, from coordinate 54,809 downwards.
AAACGATAAAGGAAATGGCTTGGCTCAGACAACTGTGACTTTGATTCTTTACACTTCAGGATGGCGTAGGAGGAGGAGTCTGGAAAGCAGACGCAGGAGTGAGGTCAAGCGATGCACAATTTACATTTCATTTCCTTCTTGGAGTTGGGCTTTAATTATACTTTCCTCACACCATTTTACTACAGGTCCCCCTTATAGCACAGATTTCTTTTTTTTCCTCCAAAGAGTAAAGAAGAAAATTCCCAGCCACGCTGGCCAGACACTCTTTCATTGTTCCGAAAAAAACGGATCAAAAAAACTTTATGCACAAAAGACACTTTTGTGGATTTACGGAAACCCACAAAATCAGAGTCAGCAAAAAAAAAAAAAAAAAAAAAAAATCACAGAAAATCTAGAAAGAGGGATCTCGGCTCCGGCGTCTGGTTACAGGAGCTGGATGAAAGCGCTGCCACCAGCAACTTCACTACTACGTGTTTCTGATGTTCAAGAATGAAAGCAAACATCAGATTATTAAGGACAACAGCACCCCGCATCCTTCATACTCCAGGAAATAAGAGAAAAAAAATCTCTTACAGAATCACAGAACTGCCAAAAAAATCATCCTGTAAAAGAATAGAGGAACATCGCCCCTCTAGTCTTTTGTTTTGTTTTTTTCTCCCTTAGCTGGTTTCCTGAATTATTATTATTATTATTATTATTATACGAGATTTATATAGCGCCAACAGTTTACTCAGCGCTTTACAATGTATAAGGGGGACAACACAATTACAGTACAGTCCAATACAAAAGGTACAGGAGGGCCCTGCTTGTAGAGCTTACATTCTAAAGGGAGGGGGTGGTGGTACAAAAGGTAATAGCTGCAAAGAATGATTTGATGGGGGTGGCTCAGGGACAGTTATGTGGGTGTGGGATAGGCTTCCCTGAATAAATGAGTTTTCAAGGATCTCCTAAAGGTGGACAGGGTAGGGGCTGATCGGACATATTGGGGCAGGGAATTCCAGAGGATGGGAGAGGCTCTGGAGAAGTCCTGAAGGCGAGCATGGGAGGAGGTAACAAGGGAGCTAGAGAGCAGGAGGTCCTGGGAGGAGCGGAGGGGGCGATTTGGGCGATATCTGCAGATGAGGTTGGTGATGTAGGTGGGGGCGATGTTGTGAATGGCCTTGTATGTTATGGTTAGCATTTTGAATTTTACACGGTGGGGTAGGGGAAGCCAGTGAAGGGATTGGCAGAGAGGAGCAGCAGTCACGGATCGATTAGTGAGGTGTGTTAGTCTAGCAGCAGCATTCATAATAGACTGAAGGGGGGATAGCCTGCTTAAGGGTAGGCCATTAAGGAGAGAGTTGCAATAGTCGAGGCGGGAAATAATCAAGGAGTGAATAAGTTGCTTTGTGGTGTCATTAGTCAGGAAGGGTGGAATTCTGGAGATGTTGCGGAGGTTAAGGCGGCAGGATTTAGCCAGTGATTGGATATGGGGGCTGAAGGAGAGGTCAGAGTCAAGGATTACACCCAGGACTCTGGCATGTGTGGAGGGACCAATGGTTGTGTTGTTGATATTAATGGTGAAGTCACAGGAGGGGGACCGTGAAGGAGGAAATATAACAAGCTCAGTTTTAGAAAGATTAAGTTTGAGGAAGTGGTGTGACATCCATACCGATATGTCATTCAGCAAGTTTGAGATCCGTGAGGAGATAGTGGGGGTGAGTTGGGGAGTGGAGAGATAGATCTGTGTGTCATCGGCATAGAGATGGTATTGGAAGCCATGGGAGGTGATCAACTGGCCCAGGGAAGAGGTATAGAGTGAGAAAAGGAGAGGCCCAAGGACAGAGCCTTGGGGTACCCCAACAGAAAGAGGAAGGGGAGCGGAGGAGATGGAGTTGTGACGCTGAAAGTGCGCTGAGATAGGTAGGAGGAGAACCAGGATAATGCAGAATCACGGAGGCCAAGGGAGTGTAATTTGCTGAGGAGCAGCAGGTGGTCAACTGTGTCAAAGGCAGCAGAGAGGTCTAAAAGTATGAGTATGGAGTAGTGGCCATTGGTTTTGGCAGTTATTAGGTCATTGGTGATTTTTAGTAGGGCAGTTTCAGTCGAATGTTGTAGGCGGAAGCCAGACTGTAGGGGGTCGAGAAGGTTGTTGTCCGTGAGGTAGCGACTCATTTGGTCATGAACAAGGCGTTCGATGAGCTTGGAGGCAAACGGGAGAAGGGAGATAGGTCTTAAGTTATTCAAACAGGTGGGGTCTAGTGAGGGTTTTTTGAGTATGGGGGTAACCAGTGCATGTTTGAACGGGGAAGGAAAGGTGCCGGAGGAGAGGGAGAGGTTGAAGATGTGAGTTAGGGAGTTGAGGATAGAGAATTATCCTCAAAACACAAGAAGAGCAGATCCAGCACTGTCCTGCTGTAACCCAAGGAAGGTCGCCATACACTGGACCCTACACCACCACCTTCTATGTTTATGTATGTGAGGCGTGGGGGGAGAAAAAGCTCGTTGGAGGCGTGGGGGAGGAAAGGCTCATTGATGGAGGCGTGGGGGAGGGAGGAAAGGCTCGTTGATGGAGGCGTGGGGGGAGGAAAGGCTCGTTGATGGAGGCGTGGGGGAGGAAAGGCTCGTTGATGGAGGCGTGGGGGGAGGATAGGCTCGTTGATGGAGGCGTGGGGGGAGGAAAGGCTCGTTGATGGAGGCGTGGGGGGAGGATAGGCTCGTTGATGGAGGCATGGGGGGAGGAAAGGCTCATTGATGGAGGCGTGGGGGGAGGAAAGGCTCGTTGATGGAGGCGTGGGGGAGGAAAGGCTGGTTGATGGAGGCGTGGGGGGAGGAAAGGCTCGTTGATGGAGGCGTGGGGGGAGGAAAGGCTCGTTGATGGAGGCGTGGGGGGAGGAAAGGCTCGTTGATGGAGGCGTGGGGGGAGGAAAGGCTCGTTGATGGAGGCGTGGGGGGAGGAAAGGCTCGTTGATGGAGGCGTGGGGGGAGGAAAGGCTCGTTGATGGAGGCGTGGGGGGAGGAAAGGCTCGTTGATGGAGGCGTGGGGGAGGAAAGGCTCAGTGATGGAGGCGTGGGGGAGGGAGGGCTCATTGATGGAGGCGTGGGGGAGGGAGGGCTCATTGATGGAGGTGTGGGGGAGGGAGGGCTCATTGATGGAGGTGTGGGGGAGGGAGGGCTCATTGATGGAGGCTTGGGGGAGGGAGGGCTCATTGATGGAGGTGTGGGGGAGGGCTCATTGATGGAGGTGTGGGGGAGGGCTCATTGATGGAGGTGTGGAGGAGGGCTCATTGATGGAGGTGTGGGGGAGGGAGGGCTCATTGATGGAGGTGTGGGGGAGGGAGGGCTCGTTGATGGAGGTGTGGGGGAGGGAGGGCTCATTGATGGAGGTGTGGGGGAGGGAGGGCTCATTGATGGAGGTGTGGGGGAGGGAGGGCTCATTGATGGAGGCGTGGGGGAGGGAGGGCTCATTGATGGAGGTGTGGGAGGGCTCATTGATGGAGGTGTGGGGGAGGGCTCATTGATGGAGGTGTGGGAACACACTGCAAAAATGGTTCAAGGATGGTTTGAGGAATACAACAGGTTCAAGGTGTTTATTTGGCTTCAAATTCTCCAGCTCTCAATCCAATCGATCATCTCTGGGATGTGCTCCGGCGTGTTCACACACTCCACGTGCAGAGCCCACCAGGAAGTCGGCACGGCGCTGCGCTAATCACAGGCAGTGAAACATTTCCTGATCTCTGCAGCCGCACATTGGGAAAATATCTCAGTGCCTGTGATTAGCACAGCGCCGTGCCGAATTCCTGCACGTGGAGAGTGCGAACACGCCGGAGCTCATCCTTAGTGTTGAAAAAACAAGTCTGATCCATGGAGGCCCCAACTCCCAACTTGCAGGACTTGAAATGAAGCTCCCCCTAAAAAGGGGAAGCTCCGCTTGTTTGCACCCTCCCCATCATCACTGCCACATTGGGGGGTGAGCGGGTACCTGGTTTTGACAGGTACCGCCTCCCACTTCCAGGTGAGATTGCTGGGGCCCCTCCTCCTTGCTGCCTTTTGAGACACACACAATGTCCCAGAAGACTGCGAAACCATTCATAAAACGCAGCGGAACTCCAGCATGCAAAGTAGCAAACCGGCTGCGCTGCCGGATTCCCTTACCTAAGATGCCGGCACCTGCACCCAAAGAATTTGATCAGGTACCAACATCGTTGTATCCTAGGACAGGAACGTGTCCATATATTAAACAATTATTTGTAGCTGCTGACCTATTTTTTTGGAGGAGACTGGAGCTCCTCTTTAAAGGATTCCCTAGTGACAGCTTGGTGCCAGATACCACAGCTTACCTTCAGAGGTCTCGTGGAGTCCATGCCTGGACGATTCAGGAGAGGGGGACCTACTCCGTATTAAATGGGTGGTCGATCATAATGTTAGGGTGGGTGGGGTTATTGTGGATCGATGTAGATCACACTGCTTACATGTATCGAACAATGTATGGTCAACCTTGGATCACCTATCAGGAAAAAAAAGCTAAAAAATGATTTCAAAGGGTTTAAAAGCAGAAAGCTGTATTTGGCATTCTGAAGGCATCTGCACCGGCATTTGTCACTTGGGTAAATGTGAAGAGTCACATGTGAGACTTACAAGAGGAGCCAAACTCCGGGCCTACAGCAATAGACCCGAGGCCCCATGCCCTCCGCACACGCTCTGCATCCCCTCCACACACGCTCTGCATCACCTCCGCCCTCACCGAGCGCCAAAGGACCAAAGGGTTGGCTTTGTTTACTACGGCTGGAAGACGCCGAGCGCAGCAAAAAAAATTTCACATGCGGCAGAGGCTGGAGAGAGGGAGAGAGTGAGAATCATAAAACTATTTTCAAACAGCTCTTCTCAGGGGAGGCCGGCAGACACAGGAGAAGAAAAAGGTTTGTTTGGAAAATTACAGCAAAGGATGATTCATGGGCAGACAGTGATAAACTCCCGGGTAATTTACACCTCGCTGTCCTGGGCCTATGTCAGCCTATTATTCCACATAAGCAGCAAAAAAGAACTTTCCATTTTCCACGGCCTTCATTTTCTTGCTTTATAACCAAAACACATCATTAGTCTTATTCCATGCGGGCTGTGAGGCCATTTATTTTTAACAAACAATCTGTCCGCTGTTTGCTCTGAAGATGTCATAATCGACCCAGATAAAATAAGACAACCGGTGGAAGGGAGAGAAATACATGCCAGCCCAATATGCACTGCGGACTTCATTCTGAAATAAACAGGAAGCGAGAACGAGGAGGGAGGTGTGCATGCCAGACCCCCAGGACTTCTCTTCATCAGTACTGCAGGAGAACAGAGCCTGCCCGAGGATCACTTCCCCAAACACCTAACAACGAGAAGTGTCAGGTCCTTCACCAAACAGTGGTCAATTTTCTTCATATAAGGAGTCTCAAAAGTGTGGCCCCTGATCATCAACAAAGGGTCACATGCTGCAGAAGAGGACCTTTGCTCTCTATGTAGATAACTTCTCCCCAGGAAGAGGAAGGCAGCCCCCCAGCGATGATGCCACCTGTGCACCACTGAGGAGCAATGGAAGCGATCTCTGTCCCATTCTGTCCACAAACTGGAGGGACCCCGGCAGGCGAGTGCGCCTTCACCCGACCTGCCAGTGTTTACTAAGGAGCCCTTCACCTGCCCACTGGACCTCCTCAGATGGATCTCCTCACCCCAGTGCAAGCTCTTGTCATACTTGGCATCAGCGGGAAAGGAGAACCTTAGGTCGCAAATCAGGGAGGGAGGATGTAGCCTAAGGCGACCTGCAAAACATCCTCCCTTACCCTCTCCCCAGCTTTTGACAAAGGACCACCTTCACCTGGTGAAGCCGGAGAGTCTGAAGAGGCACCAGGCACCTCCTAGGAATGGTAAAAACAACAAACAGGAGTTTCTGTGCCTACAGGAAACACAAGAACTGAAGGGCAGTAGTGAATGGGGAGCTTTTAACTTCTCTCTGTGCTTCCTGTAGGAGGAGGAGCCTATCTCTCAAATGAACGCCCTGGAGGATGACTTGGGAGGGGGAAAAAATGAAGCCTGCTGATTTCAGAGCTATAGGCTCAAACCTATGAATGCCATTTGTGGGAAAGACAGCAGAATGGAGGAAGTTATGGAGCACCGGCTTCCTGAAGTACAGTCTTAGTGGTCCTGTAAGGTGCTCTCGCTACAAAGGCCAAACATTTTAAACTTTCTACTTTCTGCTGTAAAACAAAATAAAAAACTGTTAAAAATCCAATTTTTTTCATAAATTTAGGCCAAAATGTATTCTGCTCCATTTCTTTGGTAAAAAAAAAAAAAAATCCCACCAAATGTATATTGATTGGTTTGTGCGAATGTTACAGCGTCTACAAACTATGGGATATATACTGGAATTTACACAGCCATGATGCTATACTGGTAATGGTGGTGATCTGCGACTTTTAGTGGGATGGTCATAGGGTAGCGAGCAATCTGGCGCTAACAGACACTCACTGGGAGGGGTCACAGGATGACTTTGTGAAAAGCTCCTAGAGATGGCATCAATTCGTCCAGCCTTGTTGCTAGGGCATTGCTTAGAGACTCGCAGCAGTTACTGTCAACTTCACCCATCACAGGAGGGCGCTCTTTCTCCGAGTCAAACCCCCTCACAGCAGGGGTGGCCCCGTCCATTAAGGGCGCACGGGCCCTCAAAACTGGTAACCTGTAGACATTTTTAAACGTCACCAATGAAGATTTTTAAGGGTCAAAGTCTGTCGCCATTCCACGAGCGGGCGCAATTTTGAAGCGTGACATGTTGGGTATCGATTTACTCGGCGTAACATTAGCTTTCACAATTTAATTGTGAAATTAAATTGGGCTAACTTTACCGTTTGGTTTCAAAAGTTTAAAAAGGGTGTATTTTTTCCAAACAAAATTGACAGCTGCGCAAAATACGGTGTGAAAGTATTGCAACGACCGCCATTTTATTCTCTAGGATGTCTGGAAAAAATATATAAAAGTTTGGGGGTTCTAAGTAATTTTCTACCAAAAAAAAACTGATTTCGACTTGTAAACAAGTTTGAAAAATAGGCCCGGCCCTTAAGAGTTAAAATAAAAGTCCTGGATTCTTTCCTAAATGTTCAGAATATAACGGGGTACTGACATTTATAGGTAAAGATGATCCGGGGAAAATCCGATCGCCTCTCAAGATCAGGATCAGGATGGAATTTTTTCCCCTGCTGGAGCGAATTAGATCATGCTTTGATGGGGGGTTTTTTGCCTTCCTCTGGAGCAACTGTGGGTATAGGATTGTGTATAGGGGATTGTGTATAGGGGATTGTGTATAGGGGATTGTGTATAGGGGACTGTGTATAGGGGACTGTGTATAGGGGATTGTGTATAGGGGATTGTGTATAGGGGATTGTAAGGTTGTGTTTTTTTTTCTCTTTTTATTGGTTGAACTGGATGGACTTGGGTCTTTTTTTTTCAACCTACCAGTATGTATTATGATTCTCTTTATCGTTGAACAAATCATGACTGTAACACTCGGCTTGAAGACACTTTACTTACATTAGTCGTGTGATGTGCCTTCCTCCTCCTCCGTCTCATTTTTCCTCCTTGATATTCTGCGATTTCAATTGAATGTTGTGAATATCGAAGTTGTATGGTACTCGACATTTCAATAAAAATTTATGAAAAAAATAAATAAATAAATAGCTGGGAGTCTTAGCAACAAGGCAGGACGGGATGCCATCTCTTGGGGTGTGTCAGTCAGTCTTCAGGAGGTGCACACATTGCCTTCACCTAGAGCATTATCTAATTTTGGTCAAAGCTGCCCAATTTGTTTTTATCTACAGTGAGCGGAAAAAAGTATTTGGAGGAACGCTGCCTATGACCCCAAGAACACCATCCCCCACCGTCATACATGGAGGTCCTATGACCCCAAGAACACCATCCCCCACCGTCATACATGGAGGTCCTATGACCCCAAGAACACCATCCCCCACCGTCATACATGGAGGTCCTATGACCCCAAGAACACCATCCCCCACCGTCATACATGGAGGTCCTATGACCCCAAGAACACCATCCCCCACCATCATACATGGAGGTCCTATGACCCCAAGAACACCATCCCCCACCGTCATACATGGAGGTCCTATGACCCCAAGAACACCATCCCCCACCATCATACATGGAGGTCCTATGACCCCAAGAACACCATCCCCCACCGTCATACATGGAGGTCCTATGACCCCAAGAACACCATCCCCCACCATAACACATGGAGGTGGAAACATTATGCTTTGGGGGTGTTTGCCTGCTAAGGGGACAGGACAACTTCACCTCATCAAAGGGACGATGGACGGGGCCATGTACCATCAGATCTTGGGTGAGAACCTCCTTCCCTAGGCCAGGGCATTGAAGATGGGCCATGAATGGGTCTTCCAGCATGACAATGACCCAAAACATACCGCCAAGGCAACAAAGGAGTGGCTCTAGAAGAAGCACATTAAGATCCTGGAGTGGCCTAGCCAGTCTCCAGACCTTAATCCCTTAGAAAATATGTGAAGGGAGCTGAAGGTTTCAGCCTGGAAACCTTAATGACTTGAAGAAGATCTGCAAAGAGGACAGAATCCCTCCTGAGATGTGTGCAAACCTGGAGGCCAACTCCAAGAAACGTGTGATCGCCAACAAGGGTTTTTCCGCCAACTACTAAGTCATGTTTCGCAAAGGGATCAAATACTTATTTTACTCATTAAAATGCAAATCAATTTATAACTTTTTTGAAATGTGTTTTTCTGGATATTTTTGTTGTTATTCTGTCTCTCACTGTTATAATAAACTGACCAATAAAATTATAGACTGATTGTTTCTTCGTCAGTGGGGCAAACGTACAAAATCAGCAGCCGATGAAATACTTTTTTCTTATCAGCACAGGCTTTTTTTTTTGGTGAAGGTGAACTATGCCTTTAAATAAGGACTGCAGAGGGCGCATCTGAGTGTAGCAGTCTGAGAAATTACACTCAGATGCGCCCTCTGCTGTCCTTATCTATTACTGCAGAGAATCTTCAGTCTCTACAGGTGCTGCACTACAGTGTTTTGGAATCACTCCACCACCTCACCTGGACCCCCCTCCCCCCGAAGCCACCTCCCTCCATTGTGTTGGTCACATACCCTTTCTGCATAAGAACGAGTACCCTCTATTTTGACTAACAATTGACACCTTTATTGGAAGAAGACAAAGCTAAGAAAATAGGTTATCTACATCATCTTCTCTCCGTGAGCTTCAACACATGCAAATTACACTGCGACGGCGGAGATTAACACCTCCACACGGGCCGTAAATCTGGGAGACAATCCCGGGATTCGATCCATCGGAAGGTACCATAACCTGAACAGAATCTCGTTTTTATCACAAATCAATACAACCAACATAACTCTTTATTATGAACTTATTGCAGCTGGCGGATTGCAGCTCAGGCAGCCGCTACCAATTCTCCGCGCCGGAGTCCTACATATAGAACAGATAAAAAAAAAAAAAATGCTGTAAATCTCGGTGTGAAGTGTACCGGAGGGTGCAGTAAAGTAAGACACCATAAATCTCAGAAAAGAGGAGAAACCGAGGCCCTTCCACAGCTCATTTATAACACTTAGGAATTGTGTTTTACAAAATCATTATCAGAAAAGTGGAAGCGCCCAATGAGATTTGTGAGAACGAGGAGCAGAAGATCGCCGCGTCCCCCAAGTGACAGCAAAGTACGCAACGGGAAAACGAGAGGCTGATGATTAATAATCTGCGAGGCGTCACCGGGGGAACTGTGTAAAAAAATAAATAAATAAAAAGAACGTGCGAGGTTCAAATACAAAAATGTAACGGTTTATAACCAAATACGGGAAACTGGCGGCAAACGCATCCAACAAAGACCATCCTGGACAATTAGTCTTAAACTCCATCTCTGAGCAAAACCTACACTACCCCTCCCCCCCAATGCAGTCAGCATATAGAGATTTTTTTTTTGTTTGGCATCATCCAGATATTTTTTTTTCAGCCGGCGATTCCCTACACCATAAGAACGATCATAGTGGTAGTTCGGCCGCTTGATCGTTCTTACCGGCGACGGGAGGGGGGGCGACGGGAGGGGGGAGCGACGGGATGGGGGAAACGACGACTGGGGGGGGGAGCGACGGGAGGGGGGACGACAACGGGAGGGGGGGAGCGACGGGAGGGGGGAGGAGCGACGGGAGGGGGGACGACAACGGGAGGGGGGGGAGCGACGGGAGGGGAGCCCCCCCTCCCACCGACCTCGGGTGCTTCTCCGCGCTCTCCCGCACAATCTGGGACCAAGAAAAGGAATCCGCGGCGCCGGAAGTCATAGAGAAAACAGAGGGACAGATGGTCCCTGGCAATCTCTGACTCTCGGAGGACCAGGCGCGACGTTATGTCCGGGCCGTCGGAAGTAAACAAAGCCTGGGACTCGGCTGGAAAATTTTAATCTGATGTTTTTCAGCCTGGAGAGATGGGGGGGTCTTATAGACCCCCCCCATCTCTACATAAAGAGGACCTGTCACATACTATTCCTCTGACAGTGGATGTTTACATTCCTTGTAATAGGAATAAAAGTGATCAACAAAAATTTTTTTTTTAAAGGGAAAGTAAAAAGAAATATATATATTAAAGAGCCCCCTGTGAGCTTGCACGCAATAGAAAACGCAAACGTAAGTCTTCCACATATGTAAGCGACGTTCAGACCACACATGTGAGGTATCGCCACGAACATTAGAGCGAAAGCAATAATTCTAGCGCTAGACCTCCTCTAACTCTAAACATGTAACCTGTAGAGAATTTTAAAGCGTTGCCTATGGAGATTTTTAACTACCGAAGTTTGGCGCCATTCCACAAGTGTGCGCAATTTTAAACCCGTGACATGTTAGGTATCTATTTACATCAACTTTCACATTATACAAAAAAATTGGGGAAACTTTACCGTTTGTTTTTTATTTATTCATGAATTTTTTTTTTTTTTACAAAAAAAAAAAGAAAATCGCGTTTGAAAAAGACGACTGCGCAAATACCACGTGACATTTGACTCCCTAGGGTGTCTGCTAAAAAAGTTATATATGTTTGGAGGTTCTGAGTAATTTTCTAGCAAAAAAAAGTGATGATTTGTACATGTAGGAGTGCTGGAATTCGCGAGGTATGGAAGGGGTTAAATTTAGGAGAGTTTCATCCATCCAGCCCCCTCACTGGCAGTTTCCAGGTGCGGTTGACCGGTACTGCAGAGGTGCCCTCCCCTCCTCACCCTGACATCACTGCCTTCAGGCTCTCTTCTGGATCCTCAGAGAACCCAACTGCCATAAACCAATAGGACATGTCCCCGTCATGGAAGATCCAGGATGAAGGCCAGGGAACAAGGCCGCACGTGTGCCCTCTTAGGAAGTGGTTTCCTATGAGGGGGGACTTCACCGAAGAGGAGGAGACAGGAGCACCAGTAGGGGATCCCCGAAGAGGAGGATCCTGCCAATATAGAGCAGATAAGAATATTTATTTAAAAAAAAAAAAAATATGAAGCTTTATAATCCCTTTCATAGCTGGTTATCCTACACCACAAGCACTTGCTCAGGGACTTCCTGTTTTTGGTAAAGAAAAAGCCGCCTCCAATCGCGTCATAGCTTTTTAATTGGATTAAAACAGGGCTCGACAAATCTCAGGCGCCAGGTCGCTATGGCGACTAGAAATTGCATCCTGGCGCCTGGGCTTTGGTCAGTCAATTCAGTAATTGGAGGGAAGCACAATTAGTACCGCTCGATGCCCGGGACATGCAGCAGGGCTCACTTGTCAGGTGGAAGCATTCGGGTAGCTCTGCTGCCGCCCAATCGCTTCCACACACACGGGGGGTAAAGTGGGCACCACAGGGTAGATGGGAGGGAAGAGAGCCGGCCCACATCCCCTGACCCAGAAGCGATGTGTACGATTGATATTATACAGGATTTATATAGCGCCAACAGTTTGCGCAGAGCTTCACAATGTAGAGGGGGGCAGTACAATTACAATACAGAAGGAATAGAAGGGCCCGGCTTGTAGAGCTTACAATCTAAGGGGAGGGGGGAGATGGTACAAAAGGTAATGGCTGCGGGGGATGATCTGATGGAGGTGGCTCGGTTATAGTTCTTAGGTGGAGGTGCGGTAGGCTTCCCTGAATAATGGAGTTTGCAGGTATTGTCTAAAGGCGGACAGGGTAGGGGTGAACCGGACATACTTGGGAAGGGAGTTTCAGAGGATGGGAGAGGCTCTGGAGAAGTCCTGGAGGTGGTCTTGGGAGGAGCGGAGTATGATGTCACTTCAAGGTCCCCATTGACCGTCTCCCTGGACAAGAACGTAATGCAGTGCAGTCTGTTATAGGCAATTTGTCACATGCCTGAAGAAGGAGGTCCTGCGAGGCCCCGAAACGTTGCTTTTTTGATACTATGTGATTAAAGTTTTGGACCCATTTTTGGAGATCCTGGTGTGCTGCTGACATTTCTTTCTTTTTTCATGGGAGAGGCACCCTTCAGGGGAGACACCTACATGTCTTATTATCGAGAACGAAAAAATAAAAATAAAAGTTGAGCAAAAAAAAAAAAAAAATTATATAATTTGTCAAACTAAGGATTAAAAATATTTAAAAACAGCAGTAGTGATGCACTCAGTGATTAAAAGAATCACCAGCATAGAAATACAACTCCCGGTTTGCGGCTCCAGACCGGAAGTGCCGTAACTTGGCTTTGCCCTACGCATTACGCCACTAACCCACGTGGCTTCATCAAGGGTTTTGGGTGTTTTTCTGCAACTAACCCTGCATTCACACCTGGCCGCTTTTCCGGCTTTTTTTTGCGCATTTGTATGCAGCGTTTTTGGGCTTTGGCGTTTTTTTATTAGCCAATAGAGAAAACGTATCTGTTGCATCATTTGTTGCTGGGTATTTCAGCTTTTTTTTTCTTTTTCATTAGCTTTTATTTCTTCTTTTATTATAATGTTTTTTTGTTAGGGTAAGGGGTTCAAGTTCAGTTCAGTTTAGGTTAGGATTAGGAGTTGGGAGTTATTTATTATTATTATACAGGATTCATATAGCACCAACAGTTTACGCAGTGCTTTACAACATGAGGGTAGACAGTACAAATACAATACACTTAATACAGTAGGAATAATAATAAATTAATAAATGAAAAATACACAAATAAATCATAAATAAAAAAATTTATTCAATAATTTACCCTTAACGTTAACCCTTACCCCTTAAAAAAATAAACACCCTAACACAAAATAAATTATTATTATTGTTTTTTTGTTCTGGGTGTTTATTATTAATAATGTAACAATAATGTATTTAATATTTAAGGTTAGAGGTTATTCCTTTTACTTATTTATGATTTTTAGTTATTTGTGTATTTATTCATATATTAATTTTTTTTTTTTACTTTTTTCATTTAAACAGAACATCACGCAAAAACACGCACAGAAACATGTGAATAGCGCATCCCTATTAATTTCTATGGGAATACATGCCAAAAAAATCTGCCTGATTTGAGCGACAAAAAAAAGCTTCAGGCGTTTGGCTTCAGCCGATTTGGAGTGGAGATGTGAACCGTCTCCATAGAGAATAATTTCTTTTTTTTCTCCTCCAGCGTTTTTTGAGCTTCAAGCAGATAATCGCTCAGGTGTGAATGGGGCAAGTGATTCACAGTTTATATACTTTTTTTGGTAGCGTACAGATTATTATTTTTTTGTTTTTTCCTGTTATGGGGATATAACAGTCTCCCAGTTGTGCTCCTGCCATCCTATCACACATGTCCTTTGGTGGAGGATACAAGCCATCATCCTATCACACATGTCCTTTGGTGGAGGATACAAGCCATCATCCTATCACACATGTCCCTTGGTGGAGGATACAAGCAGTCATCCTATCACACATGTCCTTTGGTGGAGGATACAAGCAGTCATCCTATCACACATGTCCCTTGGTGGAAGATACAAGCCATCATCCTATCACACATGTCCCTTGGTGGAGGATACAAGCAGTCATCCTATCACACATGTCCCTTGGTGGAGGATACAAGCAGTCATCCTATCACACATGTCCCTTGGTGGAGGATACAGCCGTCATCCTATCACATATGTCCCTTGGTGGAGGATACAAGCAGTCATCCTATCACACATGTCCTTTGGTGGAGGACACAAGCCGTCATCCGATCACACTTGTCCCTTGGTGGAGGATACAAGCCGTCATCCTATCACACATGTCCCTTGGTGGAGGATACAAGCCATCATCCTATCACACATGTCCCTTGGTGGAGGATACAAGCCATCATCCTATCACACATGTCCCTTGGTGGAGGATACAAGCCGTCATCCTATCACACATGTCTCTTGGTGGAGGATACAAGCCGTCATTCTATCACACATGTCCCTTGGTGGAGGATACAAGCCGTCATCCTATCACACATGTCCCTTGGTGGAGGATACAAGCAGTCATCCTATCACACATGTCCCTTGGTGGAAGATACAAGCCATCATCCTATCACACATGTCCCTTGGTGGAGGATACAAGCAGTCATCCTATCACACATGTCCCTTGGTGGAGGATACAAGCAGTCATCCTATCACACATGTCCCTTGGTGGAGGATACAAGCCGTCATCCTATCACATATGTCCCTTGGTGGAAGATACAAGCTGTCATCTTATCACATATGTCCCTGGGTGGAGGACACAAGCCGTCATCCTATCACATATGTCCCTTGGTGGAAGATACAAGCAGTCATCCTATCATATATGTCCCTTGGTGGAGGATACAAGCCGTCATCCTATCACACATGTCCCTTGGTGGAGGATACAAGCGGTCATCCTATCACATATGTCCCTTGGTGGAGGATACATGCGGTCATTCTATCACACACGTCCCTTTCTGGAGGATACAAGCTTTCATCCTATCAGACATGTCCCTTGGTGGAGGATACAAGCTGTCATCCTATCGCACATGTCCCTTGGTGGAGGATACATGCGGTCATCCTATCACATGTCCCTTGGTGGAGGATACAAGCGGTCATGCTGACACACATTGCTCAGGCATGGTCCTCCACTTTCAGAAGGTCGGTTCACAGAGCCATGTAGACAGGAGGCGCCTGCAATGGGGATCCTACCCAAATCTGCTTGCCGATGATTTGGCATGCAGTGAAAAAAGCTGGAGAACTTCTGCAAAACTTTTACATGAACACACGTTCTCTAGCTTTTTCACTGCATGCCAAATGATCAGCTAGTCAATCATTCCTGTGTACCCGGGGCGGACAGGGACACTTTACTGCAGAGAAGATTGTGTTCTTCTGGCATCGGCGGCTGGTACAGATGACTTGCCCATCACCAAGTGACTGTTTCCCTGGCACTGGGTAGACGGGCAATTAAGCAGCTTGGACTGTGCGTGGTGAAGGCCAGTGAATATGTCATACGATATGACTTGGCAGCGCGGAGTACATGTTACTCATCATGAGTGTTCGGTAGTTAAATGTCATGTAATAACACACTCGCTGTGTGCTCCATGGCAGAGCTTCTCAAAGATCTCCCGAGTTTAGAAGTCTTTGGCGTGGGAACACACGAGTGCAGCAAAAAAAATGCATTACATGCCAAGGTCTGAAATATACATTTTTACAGTAGATGTCAACTCTAACTGGGTGATATTCCATTTTTGAGGCACTGTGTATTAAACAATTGTCACGTTTTCTTTGTTTTTTTTTTTTCCTTTTTAAAAACACAATTCTATGTGCATTTACCAAAAGTGCTCCAAAGCTCCACATCAAGGTCAGGGGTCAAGCTCCGAGACCAGTACCTATAGCAGTAGAGAGGCTCCTAGCAACCAGCAGGATAAGTACACAAGCAGGTCACCATGGTGGATGATGTGGGCTCACCTGAGGTGCGCGGTCTAAGCACTAACCGTTGTTCACCAGAGCTCCTGATGGTGGAGATGGGTTTTGCTGTATGTTAGAACCAGGTCACGGTCCTCAGGATCACCCCACCAGGAAGTGAGCAAGCCGGAGATCAGTGGCAGATATAGCAGGTAGGGATCAATCAAAGGTAACTGGTGTTCACCAAAGCTCCTGATGGTGAGGATGGGTTTTGCTGCGCGTTAGTACCAGGTCGTGGTCTTTAGGATCGCCCCACCAGTAAGTGAGTAAGCCGGGGTCCAGTAGCAAACATAGCAGGTAGGGACCAAGCAGAAATGTAGTCAAGGAACAAGGCAAAAGACATTAACAAGTGGTTGCAAGTTGGGATCAAGCAGAAGCACAGTCAAGGAACAAGCCAAAGGTCGCTAACAAGTAGTTGTAGGTTGGGATCAAGCAGAAGCGTAGTCAAGTAACAAGCCAATGGTTGGTAACGAGTGGTAGCGAATATATGGAAGGCTACAGGGTTGCCAAGAGCAAGATGTTGGCTGGAGAGAGCACAATAATCTGGCAAACAGGAAAAGCAAAGACATTGCTTAAATAGGAAGTTCATGGGAGGAGCAAAGGATTCAAAGTTCAAGAGAAACAAGGTTCAAGACAAGGTTCTTCAAGGAATTGTCCAGGCTAATGTCAAGCATCCCAGGTAGCTCAGCAAGAAGAAACACCAAACACAGCAGAGGTCGTAGTTTCAGACCCGAGTCCTGACACCCAATATACTCAATGGTGTCACACACCCCCCCCCCCCGAAAAAAAAAATATATCTGAATTTGCCAAAAAATTCCCAGGGCTCAAGTGGGGAGCTATAATACAGCTTTCAAATTTTTCATTTCCTTTTTTGCATCTCAAGTCAACCCACCGCCTCTCTGCACCCATTCCAGGGTCAGCTACGCATCATTTGATCGCATAATGCTTAATGAAGGATTAACTTCAATGGTCTCCAACTCTAAATATTTGGAGACGGGGCGATTGTATCGCATGACAGTGTTGAAGGACCTATCTGTTGACTAATTATATTTTCTTGGTAAAAACGTAATAAAAAAAACAAAGGTTAGGCCAAGGATGGCCAGGCCTTTGCATTCAATCATATGAAATTAGGTGGTCAACTTAGACGTCAATAGGGATCAGTGGAGTTGTTCTTCAGAACATAGAAAAGCACACGCAGCACCTCGGTCAGGGCAGAAAAATTATGGAGCCTTACAAGGAGTATCTTTTTCTCCGGTACATCAAAATTAACGTCATTATATACCCAATTCTTTATCTTGAACTTAAGGCAGCAGATAAAAGTCCAAGAAATGTAACAGTAAAGGATGGGCAGGGGATGAAAATGGGAGATCTGGCAGAGATTTTCCCTCATTAAAGCTGAAGAATGTGACAGCGGCCATAGTGAGGGAATTCGTCTTGTAGCAATAGTTGCCCGATGCAAACCTTTTACTCTAATGGCGGCTCTTAATTAAAGAGATAATAGCGGAGTCCTGCATTACGCATCATCGGGGCTATGATGGATCGCTGGGTTTCTTTTTGTGTGCGGGCATATAGAAGAGGGGAATGGCTTTAGTGCGGCAGGTGATCGATTCGCACGTATAAAATAATGGTGCCGTACAAAACCGTTTTTTTGCTGACAAAACATTGCTGTGTGCAGAAAACCAAAGAAAGTCCATTGCGGCCAGAAGGCGATTTTGTGAAAGCCGTTAAAGCTGAAAATGTGAAAAATCGCCAGGATTCCGCCCACAAACCCAGATCAATCGCTGCAAAACGTACACTTGGCTTCTATTATCCTTCAATGGCACAACGTGCTGCGTTTCTGCCGTGACTGTCTCGTGCCGCCCAAAAAGCAACAGGAGCTTCTTTTTGGGCGACAAACACTCATAGGGCAGCCCACTCAGAATGGGCTGGCCCTACGCGAATCGCAGAATCGAGCGACAATCGTACTTTGCAAATTGCATAGCGGGAACGCTAGTCTTCGGGTATTGAAGACGTCACCATTTTGCTACTGACATTCAATTTTCCCCCACATGTCGGGTACAACCCATGCAATCCATACATACAAAGACACCAAAACAAATACATTCAGAAATGAAGTTCTGTGTAATAAAATGGAAGGACACGGGGAAAAAGGATTGAACACCTGAAGAAAGAGAGGTCAAAAAAGGCACGGAAAGCCAAGACACCATCTGAAATCTATCAGTAATTAGAAAGCAATCCTGCCCCTTGTCAGGGCAAAATAATATCAGCTGGTTCAGTCTCACCTGATGGCCTATAAGGAGTCTCATTACCAAGGTGTCACACAAGAAACATCTCATGATGGGTAAAAGCAAATAGCTCTCTCAAGACCTTCACAACCTTATTGCTGCTAAACATACTGAAGGCATTGGTTACAGAAGGATTTCTAAACTTCTGAATGTTCCAGTGAGCACTGTTGGGGCCATAATCCGGAAGTGGAAAGAACATCAATTCACCATAAACCGGCCACCACCAGGAGCTCCTCAAGATTTCTGACAGAGGAGTAAAAAGAATTATCAGAAGAGTTTTCCAAGGGCCACTTGTGGAGAGCTTCAGAAAGACCTGGAATTAGCAGGTACACAATAAGTAATGCCCTCCCCCCGTCATGGCCTGTATGACCGCTCACCAAACAACACTCCAATGCTGAAGAAAAAGCATGGAGAAGCTCGGTTAAAGTTTGCTGCACAACATTCAGACAAGCCCGTGAAATACAGGGAGAATATAGTCTGGTCAGAGGAGACCAAAATGGAACTCTTTGGATGGCATAATACACACCATGTTTGGAGGTCACATCACCCCAAAAACACCCCCTATACCAACAGTGAGGTTTGGAGGCGGGAAGATCATGGTGTGGGCGGGGCTGATTTTCAGCATACAGTACTGGCAAACTTCATATCATTGAAGGAAGGATGAATGGTGATAAAAATCTGCTGCCATCTACCAGGATGATGAAGATGAAACGAGGGCGGACATCTCAGGAGGACATCTCAGGAGGACATCTCAGGAGGACAATCATCCCAAACACAAAGCCAAGAAGAAAGAAAATAAAGCTGCTAGAATGGCCCAGCCAATCACCTGACTTGTATCCAATAGAAAATCTATGGAAAGAACTAAAAATCAGAGTTCATAGAAGAGGCCCACGGAACCTTCAAGATTTGAAGACCAAAATCACACCTGAGCAACGCCTGCGACTCGTTCCTCCATACAGGAGGCGGCTTCTTGAAGCCATCATTACCATCAAAGGATTTTGTACCAATTATTAAATACATTTCAGTTAGGGGGTTCAATCATTTTTCCCTGTGTCCTTCCATTTTATTACACAGATCTTCATTTCTGAACAGATTTGTTTTCATTTGTATGTATGGATTGGATCGGTTGTCACCGACATGTGGGGAACATTTCATGTCGATGGCGCCTTAACCAATAGATTTACAGAGAAAAATGGTGACGTGTTCAATACTTCTTTACTTCTACTCATTTTATATTATATGTATTATATGCAAAATCACTACACAAGCCATATTGGAATATTATTCTATTTAAATATTATCGCCGGTATTCAGCAATAAATACCACCCTTCCTAGATACTCTGTGCGGGATGACGTCCCAGCAGCTTTATTTGGGTGACATCGCGCACGGGATATCCAGGAAGGTTGGTATTTATCATCCATGCTGACATAGCATTGATGTCACGCCACTTCCTTAAACTAAATCTCTCTAAAACTGAGCCATTAATGTAGCCCCCTCTCCCCCCCCCGTGACTTTTCCATCAAAATCAACAATGCAACCATCAGTCCCTCCCCTCACACCAAGGTACTCGGTGTAATCCTAGACCTCCGAACCATCTCTAAAATCTGCCCCTTTTTAACAAATGAAACCACCGAACTCCTCATTCACTCCCTTGTTTTCTTTCGCCTCCACAATTGTAACTCCCTTCTCATTGGCCTGTCTCTCCATAGGCTCCTCCCCCCTTCAGTCTATCATAAATGCTGCTGCCAGACTTATCCACCTTACCAACCGCTCAGTGTCTGCCAACCCTCTCCGCCAATCCCTACACTGACCTCCATTCAGTGTCTGCCAACCCTCTCCTCCAATCTCTACACTGGTCTCCATTCAGTGTCTGCCAACCCTCTCCTCCAATCCCTACACTGGTCTCCATTCAGTGTCTGCCAACCCTCTCCTCCAATCCCTACACTGGTCTCCATTCAGTGTCTGCCAACCATCTCCGCCAATCCCTATACTGACCCCCATTCAGTGTCTGCCAACCCTCTCCTCCAATCCCTACACGGACCTCCATTCAGTGTCTGCCAACCCTCTCCTCCAATCCCTACACTGGTCTCCATTCAGTGTCTGCCAACCCTCTCCTCCAATCCCTACACTGGTCTCCATTCCGTGTCTGCCAACCCTCTCCTCCAATCCCTACACTAACCTCCATTCAGTGTCTGCCAAACCTCTCCTCCAATCCCTACACTGGCTCCCATTCAGTGTCTGCCAACCCTCTCCTCCAATCCCTACACTGGTCTCCATTCAGTATCTGCCAACCCTCCCCTCCAATCCCTACACTGGTCTCCATTCAGTGTCCGCCAACCCTCTCCTCCAATCCCTACACTGGTCTCCATTCAGTGTCCACCAACCCTCTCCTCCAATCCCTACACTGGTCTCCATTCAGTGTCTGACAACCCTCTCCTCCAATCCCTACACTGGTCTCCATTCAGCGTCTGCCAACCCTCTCCTCCAATCCCTACACTGGTCTCCATTCAGCGTCTGCCAACCCTCTCCACCAATCCCTACACTGGTCTCCATTCAGCGTCTGCCAACCCTCTCCTCCAATCCCTACACTGGTCTCCATTCAGTGTCTGCCAACCCTCTCCTCCAATCCCTACACTGGTCTCCATTCAGTGTCTGCCAACACTCTCCTCCAATCCCTACACTAACCTCCATTCAGTGTCTGCCAACCCTCTCTGTCAATCCCTACACTGACCTCCATTCAGTGTTTGCCAACCCTCTCCTCCAATCCCTACACTAACCTCCATTCAGTGTCTGCCAACCCTCTCCTCCAATCCCTACACTGACTCCCGATCGCCCAGCGAATTCGTTTCAAAATACTAACCACAACATACAAAGTCATTTACAACTCTGCCCCGAGCTCCATCACCAATCTTGTCTCCAAATATCATCCAAACTGATCCCTGAAAACTCATCTCTTCGGGAAAGCCGATCACGTCTCCAACTAATCTTCTACCACTTCCATCAGCTCATTGCCCACAGTTACAACCTTTTGTACCACCTGCCCCACCCCAGTGTTGCCAACCTACCAGATTGAAATTTACTGACATGACACCCGAAATTTACTATTATTTCCAAAAGTTGCAAAATTACAGTTTTAAGTGCAAATTTCAGTATTTTGGCTACATACAAGTACAATATGCAATTAGCGATATGATTTAGGGTAGAAATTAGGGCCAAAAACATATTTCTTACTTTATTTTGAAAATAATAAATAAGTTGCTCAGGGACAGGACAGTCTCTCTCCATGCCAGGTGGTCCCTTCAGTTCAGTCCCCTCCAGTCCAAACAGCACTGACAGTCCCGCTCCCGACTTACCTTGCTCCCATCCCACACAAGAGGCTCCGGCCGCTCGGCTCAGCTCCCTTGCACTATGACATCACATGAGATGTTCAGGCACCGCCTCCGCCAAATCCACCCCCTGCCCACCCTAAACACACTGTAGCACTCGGATGGTTTGGTCGGCTCCAGGCCAGAACTGCAGAGCCGAGCGCCACAGCCATATTTTTTACTGGCAACCTTTTGCTGTCACTGGCATGAGAAAAGTGCCCGTTTTTTTACTGGCTGCCAGTAAAAATACTGACGGTTGGCAACATTGACCCACCCTATTAGATTGTAAGCTCTTCTGAGCAGGGCCCTCTTAATCCTCTTGTATTTTATTGTATTATAACAGTATTGTCTCCCTTTTATATTGTAAAGCGCTGCGTAAACTGTGGGCGCCATATAAATTGTGTATAATAATAATATACAAGTGCTTTGTATTACAAGCATGTTTCCGGAACAAATTATGCTCGCAATCCAAGATTTTACTGTAATATTTTAGCGTGTTAATGAAGCTTTTTTATAAAGGTGGACCACCACCGGGGGGGGGGGGGGGGGACACTAAGGGGGGGGTTTCTGTTTATTTGCTGGTGTGTGGAGGAGATGAGCCGGAGTACTGAGCACACTGGTATAGATATAAAGGGAACCGGTGCTGCAAAACTGAGGAGTCGCCGGTGCCGGTAACCACTTCCTGTGAGAGACGCCATCTTTGGTAGGCCGGTGAAGCTCTTATGTGCCTTGTGACTCTACCGAAGAACACAACCCATTCACACCTCTATAGAAGATCCCATCTACTTTGGTGTGAATGGGTTGTGCTCTTCATCAGTTACGGGGCAAGTCGTGAGTCCGACCTCCCACCTCCCGAAGAACGCCGGCTCTCTATCAGTAATCAATGGAAGCCGGCTGTATGTCTCCATGTTCTACACCTGAACCCGTGTACGTTGTATTTCTTTTTATTCAGTGAATGAAGCATTTACCTTTTCTCTTAGATGGAAACATCGGTATTGTCATTGTGTGTGGTCTACAAAAGAATCTCCTTTTTTTTTTTTTCCTACAATGAATAAAACCTTTTAAAAGCACTTGAGCCTGCCTGGTAACAACAAAGGAAGACCTGCACTTAGCCGCACAACAAAACTAAATGTCATATATAAAATAAACCAAACTATTCACTAGAAAAAGAACGCCATCTTTACAAATCTATAAAATATACCACAAGTTCAATAAAAAATAAAAAAAAATAAAAAAATTGGAGATTGAAACAAAAAGGCTTCAAAGTACACAATCCACCCCCCCCCCCGCCCATTGGTGGAGGCCGTCTTTATGGGGCCCTTTGTTATTGTCTCCTCTGTCCGTACACAGTCCCAGACTGACAATGTTCATATAAATGTGTATCCTTAATTGGCTCCGGAAGCAAGCTGTGTAATCAACGTTCTCTATTCCTCTGGTTAATAAACACTCGAGCTAAAAAAAAAAAAAAGTTTTCATATTTTACATAGCTGCCCAAATATACAGCCAGGCTTACATCTGGACCCCCCCCCCCCGGGGCCCCCCCTTCAGTCTTGCTCAGGTGTACCAGCTTCTCTCCTGGACTGAAATTGCTTCCTCTGATGAATTTGCTTTGCTCTGATTTCAATGCACACTGTGAGCTTCTCACAATGTGCATTGGAAGCTGCAGCCAGTCACAGAAAGCCCAGCCCTCATTTCCTGGCTGGAGGACATCCAGCATCATCTTCTTTTCACCCCAGACTGACTGTCCCTGGCCCCGCCCCCCTTCACTCATTGGATTTTAGTTCTGTCAATCATAGAGGCTTAACATCACATAGTGGATGCTACTTAGGGCGGTCTGCATGCAAATACAAGGAAATGTCTTTGGTAGTGTATGGGTAACATTATAGCAGAGGAAAAAAAAACACTGGAAATCAAAACAATGGGGCTAATAAACTAATCCTCATCAGGTATGTCAGAGGTAGACTCTGGTCACACAATGCAGATCCTCCAGAGAGACAGAAGAAATCTCAAAGGCTTGACAAACAGGCAGGAACGCCTTGAAACGCGTAGCCATCCCCCCAGGATCTGACATCCTCCACCGGGTTCCTCTGGAGTCTCTTCCTGACCAGGAAGTGCTCTGAGCTTCCTACACCTACATGTCCGGCAGCAGTGCTGCTCAATCTCTGGACCGGATGCCTCTGCTACAGAGTTCCCTGGATGTCCCGATTCTTTAGCCCCTTTCACACTTGTACAGCCTGAAAAGTTATGTGATTTTGATGTGGCCTTGCCACGACTTGAAGAAATGCCGGTGTAATCTTGAGGTCTATGGACCTCAAGTCACATCAAAGTTGGACCAAAGCAGTGCAGGGACCACCTTGAAGTCACTGGAAATCATGGGGTACGACTTGTTGCAGGACAAGTCACACAAGTGTGAAAGGGGCCTTATTGTCCTACATCAGGGTTTTCCAGTGTTTCCAAAGGACAAGTTTACTGTCCCTTAGACTTAAGGGGCTGGACTTTGCCCTGTGGGAGTAGAAAATGCTCAGTGTTAGTGGATGTAACCAGTACCCCATTGTTGGCATCAGTGGGAGGAATAGGGCCCCATCGCTGGTGTCAGTGGGAGGAAGAGTCCAAATTGCTGGTGTCAGTGGGAGGAATAGGGCCCCATCGCTGGTGTCAGTGGGAGGAATAGGGCCCCATCACTGGTGTCAGTGGGAGGAATAGGACCCCATCACTGGTGTCAGTGGGAGGAATAGGACCCCATCGCTGGTGTCAGTGGGAGGAATAGGGCCCCATCGCTGGTGTCAGTGGGAGGAATAGGACCCCATCGCTGGTGTCAGTGGGAGGAATAGGACCCCATCGCTGGTGTCAGTGGGAGGAATAGGGCCCCATCGCTGGTGTCAGTGGGAGGAATAGGGCCCCATCGCTGGTGTCAGTGGGAGGAATAGGGCCCCATCGCTGGTGTCAATGGGAGGAATAGGGCCCCATCGCTGGTGTCAGTGGAAGGAATAGGGCCCCATCGCTGGTGTCAATGGGAGGAATAGGGCCCCATCGCTGGTGTCAGTGGGAGGAATAGGGCCCCATCGCTGGTGTCAGTGGGAGGAATAGGGCCCCATCGCTGGTGTCAGTGGGAGGAATAGGGCCCCATCGCTGGTGTCAGTGGGAGGAATAGGGCCCCATCGCTGGTGTCAGTGGGAGGAATAGGGCCCCATCGCTGGTGTCAGTGGGAGGAATAGGGCCCCATCGCTGGTGTCAATGGGAGGAATAGGGCCCCATCGCTGGTGTCAATGGGAGGAATAGGGCCCCATCGCTGGTGTCAGTGGAAGGAATAGGGCCCCATCGCTGGTGTCAGTGGGAGGAATAGGGCCCCATCGCTGGTGTCAGTGGAAGGAATAGGGCCCCATCGCTGGTGTCAGTGGGAGGAATAGGGCCCCATCGCTGGTGTCAGTGGGAGGAATAGGGCCCCATCGCTGGTGTCAGTGGGAGGAATAGGGCCCCATCGCTGGTGTCAGTGGGAGGAATAGGGCCCCATCGCTGGTGTCAGTGGGAGGAATAGGGCCCCATCGCTGGTGTCAGTGGGAGGAATAGGGCCCCATCGCTGGTGTCAGTGGGAGGAATAGGGCCGCATCGCTGGTGTCAGTGGGAGGAATAGGGCCCCATCGCTGGTGTCAGTGGGAGGAATAGGGCCCCATCGCTGGTGTCAGTGGGAGGAATAGGGCCCCATCGCTGGTGTCAGTGGGAGGAATAGGGCCCCATCGCTGGTGTCAGTGGGAGGAATAGGGCCCCATCGCTGGTGTCAATGGGAGGAATAGGGCCCCATCGCTGGTGTCAGTGGAAGGAATAGGGCCCCATCGCTGGTGTCAATGGGAGGAATAGGGCCCCATCGCTGGTGTCAGTGGGAGGAATAGGGCCCCATCGCTGGTGTCAGTGGGAGGAATAGGGCCCCATCGCTGGTGTCAGTGGGAGGAATAGGGCCCCATCGCTGGTGTCAGTGGGAGGAATAGGGCCCCATCGCTGGTGTCAGTGGGAGGAATAGGGCCCCATCGCTGGTGTCAGTGGGAGGAATAGGGCCCCATCGCTGGTGTCAATGGGAGGAATAGGGCCCCATCGCTGGTGTCAATGGGAGGAATAGGGCCCCATCGCTGGTGTCAGTGGAAGGAATAGGGCCCCATCGCTGGTGTCAGTGGGAGGAATAGGGCCCCATCGCTGGTGTCAGTGGAAGGAATAGGGCCCCATCGCTGGTGTCAGTGGGAGGAATAGGGCCCCATCGCTGGTGTCAGTGGGAGGAATAGGGCCCCATCGCTGGTGTCAGTGGGAGGAATAGGGCCCCATCGCTGGTGTCAGTGGGAGGAATAGGGCCCCATCGCTGGTGTCAGTGGGAGGAATAGGGCCCCATCGCTGGTGTCAGTGGGAGGAATAGGGCCCCATCGCTGGTGTCAGTGGGAGGAATAGGGCCGCATCGCTGGTGTCAGTGGGAGGAATAGGGCCCCATCGCTGGTGTCAGTGGGAGGAATAGGGCCCCATCGCTGGTGTCAGTGGGAGGAATAGGGCCCCATCGCTGGTGTCAGTGGGAGGAATAGGGCCGCATCGCTGGTGTCAGTGGGAGGAAGAGTACAAATTGCTGGTGTCAGCTGGAGGAATAGGGCCCCATCGTTCATGTCAGTGGAAGGAAGAATGCCCCATGATTGGTGTCTGTGGGAGAAAGAGTATCCCATCACTGGTGTCAGTGGGAGGAAAAGTGACTTGTATCAGTGAGAGAAATACTGCCCTAAGGGCCAGATAATGGCAATCAAAGGGCCACATTCCGCCCTCGGACCGCAGTTTGGAGACCACTGCTCTACTTCCCTCCACAAACTTACTTCATGTGAGTTGCCAATTTGTTTTCATCATATAATACTTGTTTTGATGCTGCACTTAGATGGCACCCTCCGCTGTACGTGTTTTTATGCATGCAAATATTGCCTCTGCAGCTAGGGAAGCACAGAGATAAGCTATTTCATGAAAACTGAAAGGTTTTTGTTTGTTTTTATTTCATTAGCATGTTGATGAGTGGGGGAGGGGAAAACCAGTGTCAAATAGAAGCAGAATAAAGTTCAGATTTAATTATTCCTTACTTTATCTAAAACAAAAGGAACAAAAAAAATGTGACTAATGATACTGTAAGAAAAGTCTGCACCCGGCGGGTGATCAGCGAGGTATTTCAGGGCCTCGCCATCAGTAATAAACATGTAGAAGTTTTGAGATGGAGGTTAATAGAGTACGTCAGGCAATGAGGGGTTTTTGTTCTGTTCTCCCATGGAGACAGCCGGCTGCCTTTGTCTCGCAGCCTTAGCGAAGGGTGCTCTTGAAGTTCTGAAGACAAAAGTCTTCCTGTGGAGAGAAGGCAGCCGACAGTCTGCGTGTTTTACCGCTCCTTCCCTGATTTATTCCCCCGTTAACAATGCTATTCGCAAGGCCCTTCGACCACAATTAAAATGTTAATGTGTAATGGCTGCGGCGGCGATGCTGTAAATAACGATTTTCTGTATCATATCAGCATTGTGTTCCGCTGTCCTTAACGGATGGGCTAAGCTTTCATAAATCAAACTGTAAACGAAAGATATCAAGGAGGAAAAAAAAAAAGTTGCTTTATAGCAGCCAATCGGATTCCAGGTTCCACTGGAGAATGACAGCAGGGTTGTGTCAGCCTTCAGGTTGTGACGCACTACTACAGAACATCAACAGATGGAGAACAATTGCAGAGGGCAAGCCTGAGGGTGTAAGGCAACCTGGAGACATGAGATCCAGAACATCAGACCTGGAGTAATTTTAATTATCACCCTGTATCTTATTACATACTGTTTCTGGGCCCTGATGAAGGGGGGAGGGAATTGTGAGCCCCTTAAACGCGTTGGTTTAGATTTTCACTCCTATGAGCACACACAAAATGCAATTTCATTTTTCCATGGGTAAATAAGTTGGAGAGCACCAGACCATAGATTAGCAAGACCAAGATGTTGAGAGCACCAGACTATAGATCAATGAGTCCAAGATGCTGAGAGCACCAGACTATAGATCAATGAGTCCAAGATGCTGAGAGCACCAGACTATAGATCACTGGAGTCCAAGATGTTGAGAGCACCAGACTATAGATCAATGAGTCCAAAATGTTGAGAGCACCAGGCTATAGATCAATGAGTCCAAGATGTTGAGAGCACCAGACTATAGATCAAGGAGTCCAAGATGTTGAGAGCACCAGACTATAGATCAAGAATTCCAAAATGTTGAGAGCACCAGATTATAGATCAAAGAGTATAAAATGGATAAAGCCTAACACCAGGAAGAATGCACTGCAAGAGTTAGCTGCTCGTTTAGGTCTAGGGGAGAGTAAAAGCCTTTTTACTTACCGGATCCTCAGTTCCCTCAGCAGAAGGCACTTCCCCCATGACCAGATGATGGACTGTCCATCTGCATCATCACGTCCAATGAAGAGCTATGCATTGGTCTCGATGACATGGTGGAGCTTGGGGGAGGGACTAGTCTAGGAATGCGGAGGAATGGAGAATTCAGAAGTAAAACATCTTTTTCATGTACTCTAGACCTAAAATTACCCCCCCCCCCCCCCCCACCGTGTGGGGGCAGGAAATTTTAAGTGCCCCAGAGTCCACCCTTAAAGATTTTTGACTCTTCGATCTTTCTTCTGGCACACAACTTTTTACATATGGAGATACCAGATTAAAGACACAACTGTAGTATGTTTGTTCTGCAACAAGGCCGGGACACTTTCAAAGGATTACGACCAAGCATGCATGTTTATACACTGAGGGCCCGTTTACACATACGTTGATCTCTGAAGAGTGATCCGCTTTCGGACATCTTGAAAGGTGGTAGATAATCACCTCCCCGCCTGCTTTAACACCTTGAACCTCGTACTACCACACCACAACCCTCTGCATTTCGCATGGTTCGGGGGGTGCTTGCTGAACGGCTTCATTCAATTGAATAGGTCACACTAGGCAGGGACAACGCCCACCGAAAGTGACAGGGGATAAATTACCTGCCATGGCCGCTGCCTATGCAAATAAAAAGGGGTAGAGGTAAGAACGCAGTGACTAGTGTGAATGATCAGTAAAACATCTTTGGTGCCAATTTATCTCTGAGGAACAGCAGTCATCTTCTAGAATTAACCAATTCCTCCAAGATTGGTTGGCCAGTGATGTCTCCACAGGTCACACAGTGCACAAAGATGCTTCGCTGATGGAGGCCTTTCTAACAACTCATTGGTGGACCCCTGTCAAAGGACAACTACAGTAAAAAGATCATTGTACCACAACTCTGGCTCTGCTAAATTGCCTTGGCTCCCAAAACTAGGCAGGCACCATCGACTAGTCAAGTCAACAGCTCGAGAAACCCCTAGCAACCTCTGGAGGGATATATATAAAATAAGTGCAGCGCTAAACCATAACCATAAATCATATAATAAGGAAATGAGGGAATAAAAACGGCGCTGCCCTAAGTGTGATTGGGTATAATATACTACATAATAGGTGAACCCAAACTGTGTAACAATGATGCAATTACACTGAGTGTGCAAAAGTGACCCACAAAAGGTCCAAACAAATCAGTAGCAAAGAGCAGATGCCGTAATCTCAGTGCATACGACACTCCTGCTATAGTGGAAAATAAAATTTAAATGAAGTGCTCCCAGTGAATAAATGTAATAATAAAAATGAAGTGAAAGAATATATCAGTGATATAACAAAACAAAAATAGATAAATATTTCCTCAGAACTCAAAAGTTTTGGGACAAAATGGCGCCAGGGGTGTTAATAAAGTGTTAAAAAATAATAATTGATTGCAAGTGTATAAAGTATTAATCTCCGTGTAACATTATCATATGTGTATAAAATGATTCCTACAATCTCCAAAAGTATTGGGACACCATAACATATATGAACCCCAACAGCTTATTGTGAACCATAAATAACTTTTTTAGTGACACCCTGTTGACACCCTCCTCGTTAGTTAGCTGTCAGTTATATAAAAGAACATACAGCAGCCATAAAACTACATATACACTAAACATTAGCTTCTAAAAAGTCCAAGCAGGGGGTCATCCATTAACGACCATATAGAGAAGACAAAGTTCAACACTATGTATGCTGTTAATTATGTCCTAGGGGACACACTGCAGTGACTTCCGTGCTTTACACTTCAGGAGTGACTTTTAGGTGCTCACCCCCCAATGATACCCCACTGGTAATACGTTGGAGTACCCTGATCATATGAGAATACACCCATCCCCTGGAGTAGCGGTGAGGATTGAAAGCTGTAGAGGAGCGTAAGGAGACTTGGAGTGAATACCACCTGCCCCGGGAAGCCCACTCTGTCGCTCGTTACCCCTGTAGGGGTGTTCATCTCTGGTGAGTGGGGTATCATTGGGGGGTGAGCACCTAAAAGTCACTCCTGAAGTGTAAAGCACGGAAGTCACTGCAGTGTGTCCCCTAGGACATAATTAACAGCATACATAGTGTTGAACTTTGTCTTCTCTATATGGTCGTTAATGGATGACCCCCTGCTTGGACTTTTTAGAAGCTAATGTTTAGTGTATATGTAGTTTTATGGCTGCTGTATGTTCTTTTATATAACTGACAGCTAACTAACGAGGAGGGTGTCAACAGGGTGTCACTAAAAAAGTTATTTATGGTTCACAATAAGCTGTTGGGGTTCATATATGTTATGGTGTCCCAATACTTTTGGAGATTGTAGGAATCATTTTATACACATATGATAATGTTACACGGAGATTAATACTTTATACACTTGCAATCAATTATTATTTTTTAACACTTTATTAACACCCCTGGCGCCATTTTGTCCCAAAACTTTTGAGTTCTGAGGAAATATTTATCTATTTTTGTTTTGTTATATCACTGATATATTCTTTCACTTCATTTTTATTATTACATTTATTCACTGGGAGCACTTCATTTAAATTTTATTTTCCACTATAGCAGGAGTGTCGTATGCACTGAGATTACGGCATCTGCTCTTTGCTACTGATTTGTTTGGACCTTTTGTGGGTCACTTTTGCACACTCAGTGTAATTGCATCATTGTTACACAGTTTGGGTTCACCTATTATGTAGTATATTATACCCAATCACACTTAGGGCAGCGCCGTTTTTATTCCCTCATTTCCTTATTTACTCTTATATTGGACCTTATTGGGGTACCAATTAGGAATAGGCAGCAGCTCTCACACTGTCCTAAGCGCGGACTTCTCCGCTTATATTTATAAATCATATAATGCCCCAGTTGAAGGCTTTTCAGTCGAAACGCGTAGGGCGTTTGCTTCCCATGTTGCCATTATTTTATTCAGTGATCACTTTTTTATCTTGTAAGGTTTTTTATCTAGTAAAACCCCTTTACTTTTTGACCTATGCCATGTGGAGCCCCCCTTTTTTTTTTCTCTATGATTTCATCTACGATCCGACTGCCTCTGACTTTTTGAACCCATCTGGTGCTGGAGAGTGCGGTAGTGAGGGGATAGTCGCCATCTGGGACCATCTGGGCTGTCGGTGACTGCAACCCAAGGGACACATCCTGCCCATCTGAGACCGGGACCGAAGGGATAATCTGCTGGATTCCACGGGAGATTACCTCCACAGGCTCTGTCAGACGTACTGCCATACGGCAGATATGTCCCACTACATCTGGTAAGAGTGTCCAACCTTAGATGTTTATGACGCATTACCTGTGGTTCCCGTGCAGTTCAGGTTCAAGTCAACACCCTGTGTCTAAGAACTCCCACTGTTCGAGAAGACTGCTTTCATCTTTATTTATGGACTCTGGTTACAGAGTTTAGCATATGACATTACAGATATTTATACTTACTTCAGTAATCTTTGTGGTGATTCACTTCATTACTAGTTACTATATCATGTGTGTTGATTCACTTCATTGTTAGTTACCATATCACGCACAATTTCACGTGTGTTATTTTTTTTGGCATTTATATGATTTATGGTTATGGTTTAGCGCTGCACTTATTTTATATATATATATCTGTTGTGACTTGGTTTGTCTGTGTGCTAGCCGCTACTCGTTATAATATTTACACAATTTTATTTTTGGGCCAGCGCAGATTCTTTTTTATATCACAACCTCTGGAGGGACCCTAGGATTCCAAAAAAAAAACAGATTTAGAATAGATGAACTAGACACTCAATGATGGTCAAATGACGATTACTTTAACTAGAACCATCCAGAGTCCCACAAAGTGAAACAGTAGGGTTTGTGCCACCTTACCCCCTCCCCCTTCTCTTCACTGGCCTTTGTTTCCAGCAACATCGGGTTACCAGCTCACACTCACAAGGGGATGTGGCCTGGCAGGGGTCCAGGCTGAGACTACCACCCACCACTACACAGCGGGTCTGTCTTGAGGTGCGGCTCTGACAACACTTTGTTTGCTACGACTGTTTGGTGCATAGACAAGCCCCCTTCCTGGTCAGCACGCACAGCAATGGACACAGTATTCGTGTTCCTGCAAAGCCTGAGCGGCTCACCTTTACATGTTTTGGTTCCCAGCTCACAGGCCATGCTGGGCAACGTTAGACAGATTGCTCACAAATAAACACAATATTGCACCATTAAATATGTGATAACCAAGTATACTAAGACCAGCTTGTACAGCAAGAAAGTGCTGCTGCTACGCCACCGTTGGGCTCCATGACGTCACAAACCAGGCCCCACACAAGCGTTTTGTCACGCCACAGACATCGTCAGGGGAAATGGAGATGAGGGTGCCAATCATTGTGCCAATCCTTATAAATAGGCCTTCATGTTGTCTTCCAAACCCAATAGACAACCCAGCCAAGAAGTTCTAGAATTTTATTTTAGCAAATGTGGTTTCTCAACTGCAAATCACCTTTACTATAAGGATTCAAATGTAGCATGTAGGCTTCTCAGGAAAGACAACATTCAGATATTTTGTATTCTCCATAGCGGTGATATGCTGCGTTGTCGTGGCTATAGGCATCGTCGTCTGACAAAACAAGGAAATGTCGCTTGTTTTCTAAATTGGCAATTTTTTAAAAATTCTTTTCCTGTTTAAATCATTAAAAAATAAACAGCTGGCAGCAGCAAGGAGAGAACATGACATCCTATTGTCAGAAGTGGAGGGAAGATGTACCTGTCGTGAATAATTAGCAGAGAAGAGACGCCATGAATAATCCAGTTACAAGGGATAGGAATGGTAGAGTCTTCCATTATTTACACACGGAAACAAGTTCCCAATTCTTATAAGAGACAAACTGCTAATTCTAGAGGGATGTGTGGGTGGGGGGACTCTACTAAAGGACAAATATCCTTCATATGGACTAAAAGGAAACTATGCCCGTCCTACATAGATAAAAGGTGGTGAAGGGTTTTTCCTTTGAGTTCTTAAGGCTAAACTCTGGGATCAGCAAGTCTCATCTAAAGCCATCCGTCGTGTGTCTTCTTCTTGAATCTCGGTGAGCTTTGTGTATTCCTTCCAGATCTGTGCAGTAATTTAGAGAGACTTCATGTTAAAAAAAAAAAAAAAAAAAGAGACAGCTCACTGCTGCACTTTCCTTGTGCAGGGTGACGGGTCTGGTCTCCGCCCCCTCCTATACAGTTCTGTAGCCAACATGTAGAAGATGGAGCTTCTGGGCCCCTCCCACAGCTCTACTCTCCTTGTGCAAGGTGACTGGTCTGGTGTCCGCCCCCTCCTATACAGTTCTGTAGCCAACATGTAGAAGATGGAGCTTCTGGGCCCCTCCCACAGCTCTACTCTCCTTGTGCAAGGTGACTGGTCTGGTCTCCGCCCCCTCCTATACAGTTCTGTAGCCAACATGTAGAAGGTGGTGCTTCTGAGCCCCTCCCACAGCTCTACTCTCCTTGTGCAAGGTGACTGGTCTGGTCTTCGCCCCCTCCTGTACAGTTCTGTAGCCGGTACGTACGGTGCCTTGCAAAAGTATTCACCCCCTTGGCTTTTTACCTATTTTGTTACATTGCAGCCTTTAGTTAAATGTAAACCATCCAACTTGAAGGAGCTGGAGCAGTTTTGCAAGGAGGAATGGGCAAAAATCCCAGTGGTAAGATGTGGCAAGTCATAGAGACTTATCCAAAGCGACTTGGAGCTGTGATGGCAGCAAAAGGTGGCTCTACAAAGTATTGACTTTAGGGGGTGAATAGTTATGCACATTGACTTTTTCTGTTTTTTTTCCCCATTTGTTGTTTGCTTCACAATAATAAAAAAATAAATAAATCTTCAAAAGTTGTGGGCATGTTCTGTAAATTAAATGATGCAAATCATCAAACGATCCGTGTTAATTCCAGGCTGTGAGGCAACAAAACACGAAAAATGCCAAGGGGGTGAATACTTTTGCAAGGCACTGTAGAAGGTGGAGCTTCTGAGCCCCTCCCACAGCTCTATTTTTCTTGTGCAAGGCGACTGGTCTAGTCTCCACCCCCTCCTGGTCATTTCTGTAGCCTGTATGTAGTAGGTGGAGCTTCTGAGCCCCTCCCACAGCTCTACTCTGTCCCCCAACATCTCTACTCTGTCCTTGTGCAAGGTCACTGGTCTAGTCCCCTCCCCCTCCAGTACATTTCTGTAGCCAGTATGTACTAGGTGGAGCTTCTGGGCCCCGGTCTCTGTCCTTGTACAGGGTGTTTGGACGAGTCTCCACCCCCTTCCTGCAGACAGCCTCTTTAGTGGATGGAGCCTGCTAGGTCCCTCCCACAGAAACTGCCTTTAGAAAAGATATATACGCTGATGCCAAATCTGCTTTTACAAGGTAATATCTGGGTCAGAGAGCCTTGACTTTCTACAGAGAGCAGAATCTTGGCAGCCTATAATAATGTAAACACACAGCAGGGGGTTGAAAACTGATAGAAACCGAAACCCGACTTGAACAGGTACCGATCTCTACAAGCTGTGCCAAATAAAAAAAACAGACAACCGGAGAAGAAAGGACTCCGAGGACTAGTTACCAGTATTGTCTGTAGTCTAAATAAACCCCCTTCTCCCTGCACTAAGCCACAATCACCCCAAAAAAATTCTTCAGCAGCTGCTAATCTAAAAAACCCCTGGTATTTGCAAATGTCAAAATTCAAAAAAAATAAATAAATAAAAAAATCTGCTACAGTATATAAAGCACATTATACACAACTCAGTTAATCAAAGACTATATTGTATGTGATTGGCTGCAATCTCCCTGTTGCTGATCTTTCCCCATTACCAGCTTACTAAGCTTTGTTCTGCACTGTGTCTGTGGAATCGGCCATCTTGGTAGAGGCAGGGCTTTCCTTCATCATGTCAGATTTGCTCCCCAGATAAATGGTGATCTGATGATTGGAGGGGTAATGATAGAGGTGAAGGAAGTACAGATCCACAGAATGCAGGGAGATGCTTGCAGAACAGGTCCCCAGGTACAGCTTCCCCTCCAGCAAGGAGAACAGTGAACAGTACAGTAGTAGGACTAGCTGCCAGTATTGCATGCAGTTCCCCTATTACGGATCCATTCCCTATTGCTGACCTACCATGCACTGTTCTGCACTGTATCTGTGTGTGGAATCAGTCATCTTGGTAAAGGCAGGGCTTTGCCTCTTCAAGTCAGAGTTGTCCCCCTGATGAATGGTGATCTGATGACTGGTGGGGAAATAACAGAGGTGGAGGAAGCATAGATCACAGAATGAACGAAGCAGGGAGATCCTTGCAGTGCAGGTCTATCTATCCACCGGTATTGCATGTGGTTTCCTATAACTGATCCTTTTCCCTGTAAACATACTGTGCCTTGTTCTGCATGGTGTCTCTGTCTGGAGTCGGTCATCTTGGTAGAGGCAGGGCTTTGCTTCCTCATGTCAGATCTGCCTCCTGATGGCTGGTAATCTGATGACTGGTGGGGTAATGACAGAGGTGGAGGAAGCCCAGATCCACAGAATGAAGCAGAAGCAGGGAGATCCTTGCAGTGGAGGTCCTCAGGTACAGCTTCCCCTCCAGCAAGGAGAACAATAAGCAGTAGAGTAGTAGGACTAGCCACCAGTATTGCTTGTGTTTTCCCTATAACTGATCCGTTCCCTGTTACTGACCTACCATGCTTTGTTTTGCACTCTGTCTCTGTGAGGAGTCGACCATCTTGGTAGAGGCAGGGATTTGTTTCATCATGTTGGATCTGCTCCCCTGATGAATGGTGGGGTAATGATAGAGGAGGAAGCACAGATTGGATGAAGCAGGGAGATCCTTGCAGTGCAGGTCCTCAGGTACAGCTTCCACTCCAGCAAGGAGAACAGTGATCAGCACAGTACTGACATCATCAAATCTCTAAAACTCAAATTCTGGTCAGACTAGCGGTCAGGAACGGCAGGACGTTAGAGGACCTCACACTGCAGGTATACAGCTATGAGGTTGCATAACATGAATGTAGACAAAAGGAAATGTACTGTTAGTAAAGGCCTCGTTCACACAGGCGTACTATAGCAAACGACTGTGTGGGGGCCGTGTTTGATCGTGTGGGGAAGCCCATTGCAGGCAGTTCTATTAATTTCAATTGGGACGCAGCGGCAAACACATTCTACATCACATAATGAGCATTCATTTAAATCAACGTAAAAATTAACAAACCAAACCTGTAATTCTTCATACACACATTCAGCAATGCTATAAATAAAACACACACACACACACACACCCCCCCCCCCGACCCCCACACGTACACACCTCCACCACCCCCCCCCTACACAGGTGTAAATACACACATCACGGCCATGTTAGCCATTGAAGGTTGCAGACAGGATGAGGGCACAGCTACACCAGACATACCTAGAGGCTGGTAACCTTGAGAAGATGGCCCGCCAAAAAGATTTTTACTTCCAAATCCAGTTCCATCCACAGAGCCATACGACATGTTTATACACCGAATTCACTGACCGGGGACACCTGAGAGCCTGAAAAAAAAAATACACAAAATTGGTTATAAACCTATTTTAATTTACCATTTGCACTTTTTATAAATAAAAACATTCATCTACTTTCCCATCTATGTTGTGTACATGACCAAAACCTGACCATTACAACCGCAGAATTTGCTTTCCCAATATGTCACCAAATGCAAATCACTAAAATCAATGCACTCCCTGTGTGGCAGATCCCTGTTCTCAACAGCTGACCAGCAGCTAGTTATTGCAACAGCCAATATGGTTCATCTTCAATTCTCTATAATTATTAAATACCGTATTTATCGGCATATAATACGCACTTTTTTCCCCTGAAAATCAGGGGGAAATCGTGGGTGCGTGTTATAGGCTGATCCCCCCCCAATTTTGTGTGATCAGAGCGATTGCCGCCGACATACACAGCCGTGTGTAAATTCAAATATGGCGCCGAGACTGCAGGGACTCGGCGGAGCCGAGATACACATACCCGAGAGTCCTCGGCTTTTCTCGGCGCCGCTTACAGTCCCGCCCATAGGGCAGGACTGGGCGGGACTGTAAGCGGCGCCGAGATAAGCCAAGGACTCTCGGGTATGTGTATCTCGGCTCCGCCAAGTCCCTGCAGTCTCGGCGCCATATTTGAATTTACACATACTCTGTGTATGTCGGCAGGGATCGCGGCGATCCCACAAAGCTGCACGGGGGCAAGGCTGCACTGGAGAAAGACTGCACTGGAGAAAGACTGCACTGACAAGGCTGCACTGACAAGGCTGCACTGACAAGGCTGCACTGACAAGGCTGCACTGACAAGGCTGCACTGACAAGGCTGCACTGACAAGGCTGCACTGACAAGGCTGCACTTACAAGGCTGCACTTACAAGGCTGCAATAGACACCGGAGCAAGGCTGCACTGAGGCAAAGCTGCACTGACAATTCTGCACTGACAAGGCTGCAATAGACACCGGAGCAAGGCTGCACTGACACTGAAAAGGCTGCAGATGGACACGGTAACGCTGCATTGATGGGCATTTTAATGTAAGTTTTTCTTCCTTAAACTTTACTCCTAAAAGTTTTTTTCCTTAAAATTCCCTCCTAAACTTGGCTTATCTCGGTTTAGATCCACTTTAAATAATTTTTGGATGTGACTCTCATATTTTTACATGATCTTCCTTTTTTAAATGTGATTACCGTATTTATAGGCGTATAACACGCGCCGGCGTATAACACGCACCGTGTTATACGCCGGCGCGTGTTATACGCCTATAAATACGGTAATCACATTTAAAAAAGGAAGATCATGTAAAAATATGAGAGTCACATCCAAAAATTATTTAAAGTGGATCTAAACCCAAAAAAGTAAAAGGTTTGTTATAGGACACAGCTAAATGTGTCCATTGTGTCTAAGTTGTATCCTGAAATGTCTATCTTTTGGTCTTCAATTCTCCCTGAAAAATAGCAGTGTGGTTCCAGTGTTTTGGCACTCCCGATATCAGCAAATTCCCCGTGCCTAGGCACCCCCGATATCAGCAAATTCCCCGTGCCTAGGCACTCCCGATATCAGCAAATTCCCCGTGCCTAGGCACTCCCGATATCAGCAAATTCCCCGTGCCTAGGCACTCCCGATATCAGCAAATTCCCCGTGCCTAGGCACTCCCGATATCAGCAAATTCCCCGTGCCTAGGCACTCCCGATATCAGCAAATTCCCCGTGCCTAGGCACTCCCGATATCAGCAAATTCCCCATGCCTAGGCACTCCCGATATCATTGAATTTCCTGTTGATGCAGCAGCTTCTTAGCTCTGATTAAAGGGCACCCCCCTCGAAATGCGTCAACTAGTTTTTGCACACCTGTGTGGCATCATCCCAGCATATAAGCAGCATGCATGACTTCTAGTCTCCAGAGATTTGGTGATATTACTACTGTGCTGATCAAGGTTTTCCTTGCTGGAGTGGAAACTGAGGACCTGAACTGCAAGGATCTTCCTGCTTCTTTCATTCGGTTGATCTGGGATTCCGCCACCTCTATCATTACCCCACCAGTCACCAATTAATGGGAGCAGATCTGATATGAGGAAGCAAAGCCTTCTCCTCTGCCAAGACATTGGTAGATACGTGGCAGCGCTTGACTAATTGACTGGTTCGTGGTGTGTAGGTGTGCAGGCCTGGTTCATGGTGTCTAGGTGTATAGGCTTGGTTCATGGTGTGCATGCCTGGTTCATGGTGTCTAGGTGTATAGGCCTGGTTCATGGTGTGCAGGCCTGGTTCATGGTGTGTAGATGTGTAGGCCTGGTTCATGGGGTCTAGGTGTGCAGGCCTGGTTCATGGTGTGTAGATGTGTAGGCCTGGTTCATGGGGTCTAGGTGTATAGGCCTGGTTCATGGGGTCTAGGTGTATAGGCCTGGTTCATGGTGTGTAGATGTGTAGGCCTGGTTCATGGTGTATAGGCCTGGTTCATGGTGTCTAGGTGTATAGGCCTGGTTCATGGTGTCTAGGTGTATAGGCCTGGTTCATGGTGTCTAGGTGTATAGGCCTGGTTCATGGTGTCTAGGTGTATAGGCCTGGTTCATGGTGTCTAGGTGTATAGGCCTGGTTCATGGTGTGTAGATGTGTAGGCCTGGTTAAGGTTCAAGGCTTCTGCTTCTCTGACGGTGGAGAAACAACGCATCAGTGAACAGCTTGTCGGAGAGCCTAGTAAAAACAGTGACTTAGAAATTTGCTCAATATTTTTACTGAAGAACATTGTGTACGCTACCATGTTTCAGAGGATAGGCCTACCCCTATGTTCAGGGCTTAAAATTACTAAGTTGTTCAAGGTCGAGTTTGCGAAATCGTCTGGCTTGGGGCTATATTGGGGGGATTGTCAGCGTAACCTGACCAAGTTGAGGGCAGCCAAACACATTGTGGGGGGACATTGGACAAATCACAAGAGTCTGGCAGCTAACATGCCGATAGGTCATCATCCTCATGAAAGCAAAAGCTAGCTAAACTTAGCACAGACCTAAGGGGGGGAGGGGTATCCAGAGACCATGTCCTTTCTTTCTGGAATGACACAATGAAGCTCACGGTGTATTTATGGAATGGGATTGGGTAATGCAGGCATGTGCCCTGCCGATTTATGTGCAATGTGAGCTGTCATGGCAGGTACACATTTTAAAGCTGTTTTACGGAACGGTGAATTTTGAAATCCTTTTCCCATCCCGCAGGATATTCTCATTGCACAGGGAAGCTTCGTACAAATCTACTCATCTTCCAATTAGTATCGCTACACTTTAACGCCAACATGAGTTCCACTATCAAAGGGAATAGGGTTTGGCTTATCGCTCCTCACATTGCCCCGTATTTTATCTTTGTGATCACATTTTTACCCTTGTATGCTGCTTTTTAGAAATAAACTACCATTTTTGATCTGCACCATGTGGAGGCATTTTCTTCTTCCACATATTATTCCGATGAGAGCGGCTCCGGAGTCCTGCTGATCCAGCTTGACGTTCCTAGGTTTGGAGGTCCCGTTGGTTTTCCATCTCTTTCCCGGATTCCATCCCGGAGGTCCTGGATCCTATGGAGTTCCATACATCGGCCATTTGTGATTCCATGTCGCCGACATTGGAGTCCACCATTTTCGGTAAGGGCACACGCACGTCTGGTTACAGTTGATGATGCAAAATCATTGATGCTTTCTACACCGGGCAGAGTTCAGCATTCTGTTTCCTTTTTGTTTCTCCATTATTCAATGATCAGACTTATGTTGGACTCTATACATTCTTTCACTGGTTTGATTCACATTTTCCAGCGTTTGTATGTTTTGGTTTCAACCTAATCATACAGTTTTCTTCATATATTGGACACTTTGTATACTATATATCCGATTGGTCCTAGAACCAATATATTTTTGTTTTCACTCATATCACTATGTTTGTGTTTTACTGATAGCTCTACATTATTTACTACCTAGAACTATTTATATTTATCACATTGTGTATGTAGCTGCTTGTTTTTTTGTCACTCTGGATTAGCGCAGTAATATCCACTTTCCACTACCAAGGGGAATAAAAAGGGGCCAATGGAGCGACGTGAGGCCTACAGACCAAAACCTCCATCAACAGATTTCATGAATACATCTTCCCGAGAGAATACTAAATGACTAGAGGTATTACCACCAATCAGACCGTTCCCTTCCTGCTGGTGGGGGTCAGCAAGGGAAACGCAGAACATACAAGCAATATGAAAATAGATTTTTTTTTTTTTTTTTCTTTTTGGATCGTGGGGGGAGGGTTCGATCGCATTCCTTTTCTGGAGTTTTGGTTGGAGGTCCGCTTAAAACTGCAAAAGCACACCCTAAACTGGTGGCATGTCGTTCACTAAAGCTCAGTGACAAACGTTTTGTCTAAAATTATAATAAAGTTTACACTTTTAATCCTCTGTTGCATCATCAGTGCTGCTGATCTCCTTCAGCCACCTCCCTCTCCAGTACAGCACAGGTCCCGCCCCCTCCAGTACAGCCCACCTACTGCACAGACCCCACCCAATCCTGTACAGCTCCCCTACTGCACAGACCACCCCTCCTCTCCTGCACAACCCCCGCTCAATCCTGTACAGCCCCCTACTGCTAAGGCCCCCCCCCCTCCGCACAGCCCCCACCCAATCCTGTACAGCTCCCCTACTGCACAGACCCCCCCCCCCTCTCCCGCACAACCCCCTACTGCTAAGACCCCCCCCCCACACACACACACACAGCTCCCCTACTGCACAGACCCCCCCCTCCTCTCCTGCACAACCCCCCCAATACTGTACAGCCCCCTACTGCACACAGACCCCCCTCCTCTCCTGCACAACCCCCCCAATACTGTAGAGCTCCCCTGTAGAAAATTAGAATAAAGTTTACCTTTTTAATCCTGTGTTGCATCATCAGAGCTACTGATCTCCTTCAGCCACACTCCATACAGCACCCGCTATACAGCCCCCGCCCAATCCTGAGAACCCCCCCCCCCAACTGCACAGCCCTCTCTCCTGCACAGCCTCCGCCCAATCCTGTGCAGCCCCCTACTGTTACAGACCCCCCCTCCTGTACACTTTTCTAAAGCACACATTTCTGACTGACAGAAGGCATATTGCACAGCATAGAGGATAGCTGAGTGTTAATCTGAGACCTGAGTGGAGAGGATGAATACCCCCTCTACACTGATCATAGGGAAGCATGCACAGTAGAAACTATCACATCATCAGACTATAGCGGGAAGGGAAGCGAAAGGAAAGAGAGTCTGGTGGTAGGGGACTCAATTCTTAGAAGGACAGAGAGGGCAATCTGTAACCAAGACCTGAAGCGCCGAACAGTATGTTGTCTACCGGGCGTTCGGGTTCGGCACATCACGGATCTGGTGGACAGATTACTGGGAGGGGCTGGGGAAGAGCCGGCTGTCATGGTGCACGTTGGCACCAATGACAAAGTCAGAGGCAGATGGAGTGTCCTAAAGAACGATTTTAGGGATTTAGGCGCTAAATTGAGGAAAAGGACCTCCAAGGTAGTGTTCTCAGGAATACTACCGGTACATCGAGCCACACCAGAGAGGCAGAGGGAGATTAGGGAAGTAAACAAGTGGCTGAAGAGCTGGTGTAGTAAGGAGGGGTTTGGGTTCCTGGAGGACTGGGCCGACTTCTCAGTCGGTAACCGGTACTATAGAAGGGATGGACTGCACCTAATGCCGCGTACACACGGTCGGAGTTTTCGGCGGACTTTACGACGGACTTTCTGAATGAACGGACTTGCCTACACACAATCCACCAAAGTCCGTTGAATTCGTACGTGATGATGTACACCGGACTAAAACAAGGAAGTTCATAGCCAGTAGCCAATAGCTGCCCTAGCGTGGCTTTTTGTCCGTCAAACTAGCAGACTAGCGAACGAGCGGACTTTTCGACCGGACTCGATTTCGACGGATTGATTTAAAACATGTTTCAAATCTAAGTCCGTCCAACTTTTGAGAAAACAAAGTCTGCTGGAGCCCACACACGATCAAATTGTCCGACGAAATCCCGTCCGCCGGGCAAAGTCTGCCGTAAAGTCCGCTCGTGTGTACGCGGCATAAGTGAAGAGGGTGTAATGTGTTCCTCTTGTATGAGGAACACCCCCAGCCAGCAACACTAACCTTATCTGTGCTCCTACTCCTTCATTGGAGCTGGAGCCCATACTTTACGTAAGTCCTGTGTTTGAGCAGACCTCCTCATAGGAGAGGAGCCTGAAGATTGGTTACTCAGGTCCCATTACTCATCCTGGGAGGAAATCACATGCGCCTTCCCTATCCGTAACAAAGGAAAAGTATGGCCAAAGCTCCTTCAGTCATACTTCTCCTGTTGTGGGTCACTTAGTTCTG
Source organism: Lithobates clamitans (assembly GCA_037952925.1). NCBI lineage: Eukaryota > Metazoa > Chordata > Amphibia > Anura > Ranidae > Lithobates > Lithobates clamitans. The sequence continues at coordinate 11,971 of JBBGZY010003398.1, read as the reverse complement.
CACTCCTGGGACCCAGGTGTCAGAGCCAGCCCAGGCTCTGCAGGGGTCCCGGCAATAATGTCAGGATCCACCTAGATGCCTGACACTGGCCAGCTGGCTCATCCTTTGGGCATGCCGCTGAGAGCCACTCCCCCCCCCCCCCCACAGTCAGGCTCTCCAGTGAGCACTGGAGGAGCAAAGCACAGAGCGGAGACTAACAGTCACCCCCCCCCCCCCCCCCCCCCCCGCTGAAAGCGGACCCGAAACCTGAGCAAATCAGAGGTCTTTGATCGTTCGGTTCTCAGTGTAGAGCCGGCGGGGGGACAGCTGCAGAACTGGATCGATGCTGCAGCCATCTAGGCGAGAATGAATGTTTTGTTTTGATTCCTGCACTTCTCTTTTAATGAGGGCTCCATTACAGCAGTGGTGGTGTATCTCCCAGCGGGTGCAATCTTATAGGAGAACCTGTCATTTTCAACCGAAGTAACGGATTTCCTTTAACACACACAAAATTTGCGCCGATTTACAGCACCGTCATACAAGAAATATGCTTTTCTGTTTATACTGATTCTGAAGTTCTCCTTTAATAAATATGGGTTTTTAAAAAAATAAGATAGGTCACAGATTCCTTTTAACCCTGTGTGTGCCATACCACCCTAAACCCAGTGCCCCACTCCCTGCCCATTACCATGGTGGTAACCCCTCCACAATGGAAGATCTCTGTCACCCTAAACCCAGTGCCCCGCTCCCTGCCCATTACCATGGTGGTAACCCCTCCACAATGGAAGATCTCTGCCACCCTAAACCCAGTGCCCCGCTCCCTGCCTATCACCATGGTGGTAACCCCTCCACAATGAAAGATCTCTGCCACCCTAAACCCAGTGCCCCACTCCCTGCCCATTACCATGGTAGTAACCCCTCCACAATGGAAGATCAGTGCCATCGTATTGTTTATTCAATTACAAGCAGAAAGTAGAAATGTGTTTCAATTACAATCATTTCTCTGATTAAGGGAAGGCACGTACAGAGGGAAATGGACTTAGACAATGCTCAGACACATTTTTAACTGCACAATTAATATGCAGACTCCGTCGGCACCTCTGAATCCGGCAGCACGGAGCCCAAATTCACTTGAAATTAAATTTTGCTGCTCAGTGAAATATGTAATGCATCTGTGTTTGTTTGCTATCTTGACGAATGCAGACCCCTCCGCATGCCAGACTTTCAAAAGCAGCTGGCTTTTCAGAGGGTTTAAAACCATGTCGAGTTAAGAAAGCAATTCAGACAAATAGTTCCAGGAGACGTCCAACAATGCTGAGGAAGGCCGGAATACAAGCTGCAGGCCACTGGCTGCTGTCAGGCCGTAAACCTATGGACATGAGGCCACAGGCTGCTGTCAGGGCATACACCTATAGAAATGAGGCCACGGGCTTCTGTCAGGGCGTACACCTATAGACATGAGGTCAGGGGCTGCTGTCAAGCCTTACACCTATAGACATGAGGCCAGGGGCTGCTGTCAGGGCGTACACCTATAGAAATGAGGCCATAGGCTGCTGTCAGGGCGTACACCTATAGAAATGAGGCCATAGGCTGCTGTCAGGGCGTACACCTATAGAAATGAGGCCAGTGTCTGCTGTCAGGGCGTACACCTATAGAAATGAGGCCAGTGTCTGCTGTCAGGGCGTACACCTATAGAAATGAGGCCACAGGCTGCTGTCAGGGCATACACCTATAGAAATGAGGCCACGGGCTGCTGTCAGGGCGTACACCTATAGACATGAGGCCACGGGCTGCTGTCAGGGCGTACACCTATAGACATGAGGCCAGGGGCTGCTGTCAGGGCGTACACCTATAGACATGAGGTCAGGGGCTGCTGTCAGGGCGTACACCTATAGACATGAGGCCAGGGGCTGCTGTCAGGGCGTACACCTATAGACATAAGGCCAGGGGCTGCTGTCAGGGAGTACACCTATAGACATGAGGTCATGGGCTGTCAGGGCGTACACCTATAGACATGAGGCCATGGGCTGCTGTCAGGGCGTACACCTGTGGAGGGAGGCCATGGGCTGCTGTCAGGGTGTACACCTATAGACGTGAGAGCACTCCTCCTCCTATGGGGATGCTTCTTCCAGTTTTAGGTCAGTGACTCCAAACAAAACCACCCAAGCCAAAACGGGTCACAATGCCACCCAGGTCAACATTAGCAGACCAATGTTCCCTTAAATATGTATTAAGTCAAGAAAAAGGAAGGCATGTCACAAACGCAACGTTGTGCCTCTTTTTTGGTTTTATTTGAGGTCTCATACTGACTGGGGAGCTCAGTGGTGTCCTAGGAGGTCTCATACTGACTGCAGAGCCAATGGTGTCCTAGGAGGTCTCATACTGACTGCAGAGATCAGTGGTGTCCTAGGAGGTCTCATACTGACTGTAGAGGTCAGTGGTGTCCTAGGAGGTCTCATACTGACTGCAGAGGTCAGTGGTGTCCTAGGAGGTCTCATACTGACTGCAGAGGTCAGTGGTGTCCTAGGAGGTCTCATACTGATTGCAGAGGTCAGTGGTGTCCTAGGAGGTCTCATACTGATTGCAGAGGTCAGTGGTGTCCTAGGAGGTCTCATACTGATTGCAGAGGTCAGTGGTGTCCTAGGAGGTCTCATACTGACTGCGGAGGTCAGTGGTGTAGTAGGAGGTCTCATACTGACTGCGGAGGTCAGTGGTGTCGTAGGAGGTCTCATACTGATTGCAGAGGTCAGTGGTGTCCTAGGTGGTCTCCCATTGACTGCAGAAGTCAGTGGTGTTCTATGTGGTCTCCTGACTGCAGGGAAGGCCGGGATTACTCTAACAATCTGCATATTTACATCCAGCTGTATAAATCAGAAAATTACAGCTTTTAGGCGCCTAAAATTGTTCCCTCATTTCTGAACCACAAAATGTGTTTCCTTTTACAGACATTTCCAGATCTGCATTTTGCCTTTTCAAAAAAGGTCAGGAAACATTTTCACAGAAATATTCATTAAGGCAGATCCATCAGCGCGAAACACAACAAAGGTCAGCCAGGACGGGGAGGTGGCCTACCAGAGGCAGAGAGCCCAGTCCTACTGTACAATCCTAGCCGTCTAGGGAACTACAACATCAACAGAGCGATACACGAGGAGCCATCACACCCATCATGTCCATCGTAGGATACAAGTGATTGGACATACAAGGTGAACCAATCATATGTATCCGTTCAGTATTATCTGTCATCATCCCCTCCTAGATGATCAGAGACTGCAGACATAGTACAGGAGATGATCAGAGACTGCAGACATAATACAGGAGATGATCAGAGACTGCAGACATAGTACAGGAGATGATCAGAGACTGCAGACATAATACAGGAGATGATCAGAGACTGCAGACATGATACAAGAGATGGTCAGAGACTGCAGACATAGTACAGGAGATGATCAGAGACTGCAGACATAGTACAGGAGATGATCAGAGACTGCAGACATGATACAAGAGATGTTCAGAGACTGCAGACATGATACAAGAGATGTTCAGAGACTGCAGACATAGTACAGGAGATGGTCAGAGACTGCAGATATAGTACAGGAGATGATCAGAGACTGCAGACATAGAACAGGAGATGATCAGAGACTGCAGACATAATACAGGAGATGATCAGAGACTGCAGACATAGTACAGGAGATGATCAGAGACTGCAGACATAGTACAGGAGATGATCAGAGACTGCAGACATAATACAGGAGATGGTCAGAGACTGCAGACATAATACAGGAGATGATCAGAGACTGCAGACATAATACAGGAGATGAACAGAGACTGCAGACATGATACAGGAGATGATCAGAGACTGCGGACATAGTACAGGAGATGGTCAGAGACTGCGGACATAGTACAGGAGATGGTCAGAGACTGCAGACATAATACAGGAGATGATCAGAGACTGCAGACATAGTACAGGAGATGATCAGAGACTGCAGACATAGTACAGGAGATGGTCAGAGACTTCAGTGGCCCAAAGGCCACACAGAAAGCACTGAAGATCCACATGTGGCCCCTAAGCGGCAGGTTGGGCCCCTGGGTTATAAAGCACTACATGCAGTCAGTTGTAATCATCCACTTACAGGAGATCAGTCAGCGGAGGATTGTGAGGACTTCCTGTACACGGTGAGGTCAGAGGGGCACACGGAGACATCGTACATTATGAAGGTTTATATTCCATGAAGGTGTCGCACATAAAGGATCGATGGAGTCAGAGTTCGTTCTGCTTCATATAAAAAGCAGATAAAGTGCAATGAAAGCGACACAGACAGCGAGAGGTCAGCCGGGATTCACTACAACATTCAGTGACTTTCTTCTTGTGTGGAGAGGACTGGAGCTCTATGAACACCTCTGTGACCTCCGACCCCTTCTGTGCCAACATAGAACTTTTATACCCAACCTAAAGGGAAACTTTACCCAAAATAATGTGATAATTAATGTTCCTTAACAAAACATACATTTCACATTAATAATTATACTACCAAAATAAGTGTGTGCTGTAAATAACCTCCAGCGCGGTTCCCGTTTCTTCTTGCTGGAGGCGGCCATTTTGTTGAAGCCCAGAGCAGTCACTTCCTTATTGGAAATGCTCCCCCTCTCTTTGGTCTCAAAAAAACTATAGTTCTCTTTCTTCAATTAACTATCTGCTCACCGGCGGCTTTCCCCAGGTACCGCAAAGTACCAGTACGCCACGGTGCTCATGAACACTGCACTAAAGGAGCCAATAATGGCCAACAATAAATTCATATTCATTTAAATTAATGTTATTTTAAAAAGTTGAATACAATTATATATAAAAATATAAATATTTTTTGTAATTTTCGGTATCGGCCTAGTGCATCCTTCATTTTCAGCACCAAAATTTCCATTCGGTGCACCCCTAATTTACAGCCTTGCTTGTGTGTCTTGGCTCAGTTAGAGAGGAAGGCTGACAGAAGCTTTCCAGTGCTGAAAGTTCACAGGCTGTCCATGAGGGGAAAACGGAAGAATATCAGGGAGATGAGACACCCTATATGAAGGTTTAACTTGTTTTGTGTCTCCCTGGCAGCAGAGTTTGTCCTGTCACCCCTCCCTCCTGAATCTGTGTTCCATCCACACAGTCTGCATCATTCCCCCTGTTGCTTTCTCCCCCTTCAATAACAGTAAATCTTAAAGCCGTCAGCTGATTGGCCTCTGGTGGCTCTGACTTTAGGCACAGTGCCGAGAATAGAGAGCAACTGAGCATGTGCAGAGCAACGTGAGACGGAGCCGTACTGGATTTTATATACTATAGGCACTTATTTTTTCATAATTATACCTGCAAAAGGGGCCGGAACGAAGGGATCGATCGGGACTTCATTTTCTGATGAAAGTTCCACTTTAATTATAACCCGGCTGTGAAGAGGACTCTCACCTCGGCTGCCTAACAGATCGAGCGCAGAGACTACAAACCTCCTCCCCCATCCAGTATTTCCTGCTGTTGGGTGGGTGGGTGCCGGGGGGGTAGCACCTGTCCCCACAGAACGTCTATTTCTATACGGCACCTGTACGCTCCTCTTCCTGCGTGCTCCCGGATTCGGCTTCCTCTCCCAGACACAAGATGCAATCAGCAGGCTATTTACTAACATGAATACTCTGCCTGAGAGGGATAATTGGTGTTAGCAGTGCGAGCGCGTGTGACGCTCAGCCATCGGGGACGTCTTTCTGGCTGAATATCGCCCTGATTGTACCGGCACAAGTCTAAAGACTTCCGGAAGGAACAGAATTTATACACACCGCAGAATGTGAAGGAGGACGAACGTTTGTTAATGCCGAAGAAATGTACCAACATCAAAGTGTAACAGGTGACGGAATAAAACGTGATAGTGAATGCCGGAGGTTCAACTGTCATAACGGGGGGGGGGACACAAACACAGCCCGGCCCCCCCCCCCAGACACACCTACCTGCAGGGGCCAATCTCACCGTAGCCACAGGTCTGCCAATAGGTCCAACAGGCACCGGGCATTGTGGGATAGGGCAAGGTGAACTGTCTGATCTCCACTACTAGGGGGACGAGATACTTTGAGAAGACTCCGGGTGCTGGGGGAGGGGATGTGTCCCACCACAGGTGCAGAGAATTAGGTTCAAACTGAGCTGATCCACGTATCCATCCCACCCTCCACATCCCCCTTCCACGTATATCCTTCCCACCCTCCCTCCACATCCTCCTTCCACCTATACATCCCACCCTCCCTCCACGTCTCCATCCACCCCCCCCTCCATATCCCCCTTCAACCTATCCATCTCACCCTCCCTCCACGTCTCCATCCACCCCCCCCTCCATATCCCCCTTTAACCTATCCATCCCACCCTCCCTCCACGTATATCCATCCCACCCACCCTCCACATATCCATCCCACCCTCCACATCCCCCTTCCACATATATTCTTCCCACCATACATCCCACCCTCCCTCCACGTCTCCATCCACCCCCCCCTCCATATCCCCCTTCCACCTATCCATCCCACCCTCCCTCCACGTATATCCACCCCCCTCCATATCCCCCCTTCCACCTATCCATCCCACCCTCCCTCCACATATATCCATCCCACCCTCCCTCCACATATATCCATCCCACCCTCCCTCCACATATCCATCCCACCCTCCCTAGCCGCCTTCCACCTATCCATCCCTCCCTATCCCCCATCCACCTATCCATCCCACCCTCCCTCCGTGTCTCCATCCACCCCTCTCCCGAAGTCATCATCCCACCCTCCCTCCACATCCCCCTTCCACGTATATCCTTCCCACCCACCCTCCATATCCCCCTTCCACCTATCCATCCCACCCTCCCTCCACGTATATCCATCCCACCCACCCTCCTCATATCCATCCCTCCCTCCCTCCACATCCCCCTTCCACCTATTCATCCCACCCTCCCTCCATGTCTCTATCCACCCCTCTCCCGAAGTCTTCATCCCACCCTCCCTCCACATCCCCCTTCCACGCATATCCATCCCAGCCTCCCCATCCCCCTTCTTCGTATATCCATCCCACCCTCCCCCCACGTCTCCATCCATACATCCCCCCACTCCCTCCACCCCACCCACCCTTGACATCCCCCTTCCAAGTATATCCATCCCACCCACCCTCCATGTCTCCACCCCTCCCTCCACATCCCCCTTCCACATATCCATCCCACACACCACGTCTCCATCCATCCTTCCCTCCACATCCCCCCCTCTACATCTCCTTTCAACCACCCCTCCACGTCTCCATTCCACCCTCCCCCCATTGGTGGAAATGTCCACCAATCAGCACACAGTGGTTGGAGGAGAAGGCGGGGAATGTCCACCAATGAGCACACAGTGGTTGGAGGAGGCGGGGAATGTCCACCAATGAGCACACAGTGGTTGGAGAAGGCGCGGAATGTCCACCAATGAGCACACAGTGGTTGGAGAAGGCGGGGAATGTCCACCAATGAGCACACAGTGGTTGGAGAAGGCGGGGAATGTCCACCAATGAGCACACAGTGGTTGGAGAAGGCGGGGAATGTCCACCAATGAGCACACAGTGGTTGTTGGAAAAGGCGGGGAATGTCCACCAATGAGCACACAGTGGTTGGAGAAGGCAGAGAATGTCCACCAATGAGCACACAGTGGTTGGAGAAGGCGGGGAATGTCCACCAATGAGCACACAGTGGTTGTTGGAAAAGGCAGGAAATGTCCACCTATGAGCACACAGTGGTTGGAGGAGAAGGCAGGGAATGTCCACCAATGAGCATACAATGGTTGGTGGAGAAGGCAGGGAATGTCCACCAATGAGCATACAGTGGTTGGAGAAGGCGGAGAATGTCCACCAATGAGCACACAGTGGTTGGAGAAGGCGGGGAATGTCCACCAATGAGCACACAGTGGTTGGAGAAGGTCCACCAATGAGCACACAGTGGTTGGAGGAGAAGGCAGGGAATGTCCACCAATGAGCACACAGTGGTCAGAGGAGAAGGCGGGGAATGTCCACCAATGAGCACACAGTGGTTGGAGGAGAAGGCAGGGAATGTCCACCAATGAGCACACACTGGTTGGGGGAGAAGGCAGGGAATGTCCACCAATGAGCACACAGTGGTTGGAGAAGGTGGAGAATGTCCACCAATGAGCACACAGTGGTTGGAGAAGGTGGAGAATGTCCACCAATGAGCACACAGTGGTTGGAGAAGGTGGAGAATGTCCACCAATGAGCACACAGTGGTCGGAGGAAAAGGCGGGGAATGTCCACCAATGAGCATACAGTGGTTGGAGAAGGCGGGGAATGTCCACCAATGAGCATACAGTGGCTGGAGGAGAAGGCGGGGAATGTCCACTAATGAGCACACAGTGGTTGGAGGAGAAGGCGGGAAATGTCCACCAATGAGCACACAGTGGTTGGTAGGGGTGCAACAGATCGTCATCGATCCGGAGGTTGATCCATACGGGACACCCGTGATCCGCGGAGAGTTCTGTGGCCTCGGCCATAGGAAAGGCCGCGGCTTCGGCCTAGCTCTGGAGCGGTGGCCATCTTGGTACACCCGGCGGCCGTTTAGCACGTGATCGCTCCATCAAATGTTCCTCTCTCCCCTCTGTGTACTGATCTGTACAGTGGAGGGGAGAGATCGGATGGCAGCAGTGCCAATACTCTGCAATGCTCTGCTCCAATACTCTGCAATGCTCTGCGCCAATACTCTGCAATGCCCTGCCAATACTCTGCAATGCCCTGCCAATACTCTGCAATGCCCTGCCAATACTCTGCAATGCCCTGCCAATACTCTGCAATGCCCTGCCAATACTCTGCAATGCCCTGCCAATACTCTGCAATGCCCTGCCAATACTCTGCAATGCCCTGCCAATACTCTGCAATGCCCTGCCAATACTCTGCAATGCCCTGCCAATACTCTGCAATGCCCTGCCAATACTCTGCAATGCCCTGCCAATACTCTGCAATGCCCTGCCAATACTCTGCAATGCCCTGCCAATACTCTGCAATGCCCTGCCAATACTCTGCAATGCCCTGCCAATACTCTGCAAATGCCCTGCCAATACTCTGCAATGCCCTGCCAATACTCTGCAATGCCCTGCCAATACTCTGCAATGCCCTGCCAATACTCTGCAATGCCCTGCCAATACTCTGCAATGCCCTGCCAATACTCTGCAATGCCCTGCCAATACTCTGCAATGCCCTGCCAATACTCTGCAATGCCCTGCCAATACTCTGCAATACTCTGCAATGCCCTGCCAATACTCTGCAATGCCCTGCCAATACTCTGCAATGCCCTGCCAATACTCTGCAATGCCCTGCCAATACTCTGCAATGCCCTGCCAATACTCTGCAATGCCCTGCCAATACTCTGCAATGCCCTGCCAATACTCTGCAATGCCCTGCCAATACTCTGCAATGCCCTGCCAATACTCTGCAATGCCCTGCCAATACTCTGCAATGCCCTGCCAATACTCTGCAATGCCCTGCCAATACTCTGCAATGCCCTGCCAATACTCTGCAATGCCCTGCCAATACTCTGCAATGCCCTGCCAATACTCTGCAATGCCCTGCCAATACTCTGCAATGCCCTGCCAATACTCTGCAATGCCCTGCCAATACTCTGCAATGCCCTGCCAATACTCTGCAATGCCCTGCCAATACTCTGCAATGCCCTGCCAATACTCTGCAATGCCCTTGCCAATACTCTGAAATGCCCTGCTGCAATGCCCTGCCATACTCTGCAATACCCTGCTGCAATGCCCTGCCAATACTCTGCAATACCCTGTTGCAATGCCCTGCCAATACTCTGCAATACCCTGCTGCAATGCCCTGCCAATACTCTGCAATACCCTGCTGCAATGCCCTGCCAATACTCTGCCAATACTCTGCCAATACTCTGCCAATACTCTGCCAATACTCTGCCAATACTCTGCCAATACTCTGCCAATACTCTGCCAATACTCTGCCAATACTCTGCCAATACTCTGCCAATACCCTGCCAATACCCTGCAATGCCCTGCCAATACTCTGCAATACCCTGCTGCAATGCCCTGCCAATACTCTGCAATACCCTGCTGCAATGCCCTGCCAATACTCTGCCAATACTCTGCCAATACTCTGCCAATACTCTGCCAATACTCTGCCAATACTCTGCCAATACTCTGCCAATACTCTGCCAATACTCTGCCAATACTCTGCCAATACTCTGCCAATGCCCTGCCAATACTCTGCCAATGCCCTGCCAATACTCTGCAATACCCTGCTGCAATGCCCTGCCAATACTCTGCAATACCCTGCTGCAATGCCCTGCCAATACTCTGCAATACCCTGCTGCAATGCCCTGCCAATACTCTGCAATACCCTGCTGCAATGCCCTGCCAATACTCTGCAATACCCTGCTGCAATGCCCTGCCAATACTCTTCCATACCCTGCCAATATACCCGCCAATACTCTGCCAATATACCCGCCAATACTCTGCCAATATACCCGCCAATACTCTGCCAATATACCCGCCAATACTCTGCCAATATACCCGCCAATACTCTGCCAATATACCCGCCAATACTCTGCCAATATACCCGCCAATACTCTGCCAATATACCCGCCAATACTCTGCCAATATACCCGCCAATACTCTGCCAATATACCCGCCAATACTCTGCCAATATACCCGCCAATAGGGAGATTGTGGATATACAGTGGGGGAGATTTTTTTTTTGTTGATCCGAAAATGATCCGAACCGTGACCCTTGATCCGAGGAACGATCCGAAATGTGAGTTTTTGATCCGTTGCACCCCTAGTGGTTGGAGAAGGCAGGGAAAGTCCACCAATGTGCACACAGTGGTTGGAGGAGAAGGCAGGGAATGTCCACCAATGAGCACACAGTGGTTGGAGAAGGCGGGGAATGTCCACCAATGAGCACACAGTGGTTGGAGAAGGCGGGGAATGTCCACCAATGAGCACACAGTGGTTGGAGGAGAAGGCGGGGAAAGTCCGCCAATGTGCACACACTGGTGGTTGGAGAAGGCGGGGAATGTCCACCAATGAGCACACACTGGTGGTTGGAGAAGGCGGGGAAAGTCCACCAATGTGCACACAGTGGTTGGAGGAGAAGGCGGGGAAAGTCCACCAATGAGCACACAGTGGTTGGAGGAGAAGGCGGGGAAAGTCCACCAATGAGCACACAGTGGTTGGAGGAGAAGGCGGGGAAAGTCCACCAATGTGCACACAGTGGTTGGAGGAGAAGGCGGGGAAAGTCCACCAATGAGCACACAGTGGTTGGAGGAGAAGGCGGGGAAAGTCCACCAATGTGCACACAGTGGTTGGAGGAGAAGGCGGGAAAGTCCACCAATGAGCACACAGTGGTTGGAGGAGAAGGCGGGGAAAGTCCACCAATGAGCACACAGTGGTTGGAGGAGAAGGCGGGGAAAGTCCACCAATGTGCACACAGTGGTTGGAGGAGAAGGCGGGGAAAGTCCACCAATGAGCACACAGTGGTTGGAGGAGAAGGCGGGGAAAGTCCACCAATGTGCACACAGTGGTTGGAGGAGAAGGTGGGGAATGTCCACCAATGTGCACACAGTGGTTGGAGGAGAAGGTCCTTGCATGGTCTAGTTAGAGCCCAGACTTAAACCCCATTGAAATCTGTGTAACGATTGAAGACTGCAGTCCACAAAAGGTCACAACTGAACCCGAACTGTTCTGCAAAGTAGAGCGGGCAAATATTGCAAAGTCTAGATGTGCAAAGTTACCAGAGACAAATTCCAACAGACTAAAAGCTGGAATTACAGCAAAAGGGGGTCCAACAAAATACTGACACAAGGGGGCGATCCTCTTTCCAACTCAGTGATTTGTTTTTTGAATTTTTATTATTGCCGCTAGTAGATGCAGCTGGATAAAACAAAAACTGCGCCTGTCTTCATTTCAGGCTGCAAAGCAACAAAATGTGATTTTATGGAGGAGGAGGGGGAGG